>CM042139.1:9812489-9827489 GCA_023376005.1 Doryteuthis pealeii | reverse complement strand
TGCAGATTATCCACACCATATATTATGTTAACCTCTCTTTCTTAGTGTTATGTAAACACATTGCAGAATTTTAAATGCACTAATATCATAGACTGTTTTCAGACAGATTTATTCTATGTACTAGCAAAATAAAAAACACCCTCCGGGCGATGTAAAAATAGATTTTTTAAACATATTGCTTGAGGAGTGGGAGTTAAACATTCAATGTCAGCGATTTTGTACCCTAAGTAAGTAAAATCATCAAATTCATTAAAGGATTCAAAAATAACACAATTTGAAATGTAAACTTTAAATATGTATAAAAATAAAACAAACTATATATATATATATATATATATATATATATATATATATATATATATATATAATACCAGTCATGTATTTATTAAAACTTGTTTAAAAAAATGAGGACTGTCAAATGTTGAGTGTATTCATGACGATTTTGGGTAATGTAACGTAAGCAGTGACGTAGTTTTTGTTACAGAAAAAACCGGAAGCGAATCTCCATTATTAATAGATTTATTATTTCGAATAAATTAAATACTCATTGTAAATTTACGCAATTGCTAAAAGTATTGTCAAGTAATCAGAGACGTAGTTTCGGTTACAATCAAACAGGTACCTAATCTCCATTATATTAAGATTTGTTGTACGTCAAAAATGTAAGTGTTTTTACTTTCCTGTAACTTCTTTTATATTTACTGCTTGAATGTTGAAATTCACTTACGGACAAAAGATTTTCTGTTTTTTTATATTTTTTTTTAAAATTAAAAACCGGGCCTGTTTTTCTGGCCTGAATTAGACTATCCTATTTTATATCAAATCCAATATAAATTTCTGCGTCTTATTTTCTAGTTGGTACATATAGAATTAGTATATTCACTAAAAACAATTGTTAGTGTAATACTCAGTGGATCATCTTTCCAACTCAGTCGTACTCGATCAGTGCAAGTTTGCAGTATTCACTGATGTGGATAAGGGTTTGTTTCGTTTCCATTACTACTTAATTTTCTACATTTGTCCTTATTTTAATGCTGATGAATACGAAAACAGATCCTGAACTCTATTTGTGTGGATTTAGAGTGATGTCATGATACCTGCTTCATGTTTTCACTTTAAGAGATTAATCCGAAAAAAGAAAAAGAAAAATATCAAAAAACAAAAAAGAAAACAAAACAATTACATTATATTAAGACGCAATTACTTAGGCAACGTGAATCAAATCTGTGTCCCTTGTGATCAAACGTACTTAGTGATTCCATATTGATTGAAAATGGAATTACGCAATATCTACATCTATGGAAGAAAACAAAAAGAAAATAATTATTTTGTTTAAAAAAAACCCTCTTCTATTTCTATTATTAAAGTACATGGATACGCAGTGGGTTTATTTGTAGGAAGAAGATTATATTTTCATCAGATGAGACTTTCCGTGGACTAAAACATAAAAGTTGATTATAAGGATTGATATCCACATCTTCCACGAATAGTCGTTATAACTAATAAAAAATGATTGTACTTCATTTTTTATAGTAAAGGAAGTACAATGATTATAACACCGACTCGTTGGAAAGCATTTAATTTTTCTGGAACCTGAATGTAATTATAATAAGGCTTCTTGTAAATGACACGACACCACTCTCCCTGTTTCCAAATAGATCATTATACCTTTCAATATCAGCGAGTTTGTACCCTAAGTAAGGAAAATCATCAAATTCATTAAAGGATTAAAAAATAAAACAATTTGAAATGTAAACTTTAAATATGTATTAAAAGATATATATATAGATATATAATACCAGTCATGTATTTATTAAAACTTGTAAAAAACAATGAGGACTGTCTAATGTTGCATGTTCAAATTTTGAGTGTATTTATTCTGTTATGACGATTTTGGGTAATATGACGTAAGCAGTGACGTAATTATTGTTACAGACACAAACCAGAAGCAAATATCCATTATTAATAGATTTATTATTTCGACTATAAATTGAATACTCATTGTAAATGACACGGCACCACTCTCCCTGTTTCCAAATAGATCATAATATATTTCCCACGTTGATAGACGGAGAGACGCATAAAACGCAATCCCGTCGGTGGGTTTAGAATAAGTTGATTATATGCGCTACAGATGAACATAACAATCTAAAAGGGGTATCCTGGGTATGTCTTTACCAAACCTTACACACGAACAGAATGTGACACAAGGTAATTTTTAAGCGGAGTTTTTGTTATGTTTTTAATGTACAGATGAAATTATATGAAATAGGAATGATAAATGAAAGACAAGGTTATTGGAAAATTAATAAAGGATTTATTAATTTATACAAACATATGTATATATGTAAAGCCTGTCAGAGAGAGCTCTATCCGTTTTCTAGGCGAGCATTGCCATCAAGTGTTATTGGCAGCTGGCAGCGAAAATCCCCCTCCTGTCTCTCTTACAGACGGGTTGCCATACCAAGGTTTAAAAGTCCAATCTGCCATAGTATTTACCCAAGGCTGGTGAAAGATTACCTGGAATTATTTGAACTGATACCCCTCAATATTTCTATAATAGTTGTTACAACTCTTAGACATTAATGCATCTAATATAGTAAAGGTATTTCGCTAAGAAGGAAGTATAACAAATATACATGATTCATGAGGGAAAAAAAAGATTACTGTGAGGACAAAACAACAGATTTTGAATTGGCTATAAAGAATAATGGTATATGAACTAATGAGAATATTCAACAGTGAGATTGAAAGGGATCATGCAATCCTAGTCAGAAGAATAGATTTAATAAAAGAAAAAGAAACGTGTAACATCTATATATTGATGCTCGAGTCCCTTAATTGCAGGACCGATATCACCTTACAGCACACTCTGATTAAAAGAAGACCGTCCAAATTGTTCAAGGTGAAATGCAAAAATGTAAATCCTGAAATTTGTTATTGCTTATGCACCGAATTTGTATTTATCATGAGTGCCGTTACGTCAGCTAAATAATGAATCATTATGTTTTTATTATAAAGAAAGAAAAGGAAGAAAAAGGATACGCTACACAGATAAGATATATTAAAAAAGAAAGAGAGAAAGAGAGTAGGGTAAAGAGAGAGATAGGGGATGGGTACATTGAAGTGATAATGTACCGTAATTGTTATGGTCTACGAAGAATTCGGGAATTGAAAAATAAAACGGTAATCCAATTTCTGGAGAAAGAGAAGAAAAAGAAATAAGAACAAGGGTTAAAATTTGTAAGAGTAAACATTCAACGGGGTGCCAGTAATTGACCGATGAATGACCCCGGAAATAGATTTAAAAATAACAACGGAAATTCCGAGTTTTGACCTGGACGAGAAATGGAAGAGGAGGAAAATCGTCCTTTTTTCGGCCTGGCTTCGTGGGAGGCATACTGGGTTTTCCCGGTTACCCCTACGGGTTTCATATAGTAGCAGCGAACATGATTTACAATGGAATTGTTTCACCTTAAAATCTCTCTCTCTCTCTCTCTCTCTCTCTCTCTCTCTCTCTCTCTCTCTCTCTCTCTCTCTCTATCTCTCTCTCTCTTTCTCTCTCTCTCTCTCTCTCTCTCTCTCTCTCTCTTTCTGAATAGAACCCACGAGCATAGGAAGAAATAAATAGCCCCCATGTGACTATACAACTGTGTATGTTATTTCTGAACTAACGACCATTACTACTACTAACGACTACTACTACAACTTGAGCTTGGCTCTATGCAACAATAATGCTTATCTCGTTCAATCGAACATAATGACAAAAATAAAAGAAGGAAAGAAAGAAAAAAGAGTGTGTTAGAGAGAGTTAAATCAAGATTCTTATACTTTTTTATATATTGAACTATTTAGCAATATCTTAAAGTAAACATATGAAACGTTATAATAATTAAATTATCATATTGTCGGATATGCACAGATCCAGCTATTCTTTTTAATTAATGTTATTAAATGAGAAATTTGTCATGTAAAACGAATATAAAAAGTAGAAGTAAAGTCGTCGGGGTGGCCTAATGTCGGTATCAGCCACACAGCTAGGGAGTCTATCCTCTTTTCACTAGCGCTAGACCAAGGAGATTATCTTAGCGTCTGATGTGGAACACCACACCTACCATCAGCGCCTTACTTTACCACACATATCCTGTGCTACTCAGACGCTGAGTTGGCGAGGGGGTATTGAACTACGAAACTTGTTGTTTCTACGAATATAAACGAATATAAGATAGGGATTAATAAAGTTGCCTTTTCAAATTACATTTTGATGGTTTATTTTCTTAGCACTTAACAGTAAACAACTGCAAACCATCCTTGTATTTTGATGCAATCGTCGTATAAACTTCTCATCCTGGGAATGCTCGTATATTTGATAAACTGGACAAGAACTGTTGAGCCATATAACATCGAGGACCCTCTGTTATGGACAAGTGGTTGCTTTGAAAATAGCCGAATTAGAATAGACACCTGTGATCGAGTTAAAAATCACTTTGGTTTGAGGCAATATTAATTCCGACTTTGCTTTAGAAAGAAAAAAAAAACACTTCGAAGAATTAACTGATTCACAATAATCCTATGCACACATATTCCATCATAACCGTTGAACGTATTTTTTATGGTGTGGTTTATTTGTGAAACGGCATTAATTCTGACCCGGAGTAGTAGTGCTGTGAGGGTTCCATCTATTAGCTAAATAGAAATAATCTTTTGATTCAAATTGAGCTTAAAAATATTGAGTTTTAAAAAGACTTGAGATTGAAATTAATGTTGAATAGCCATTAAAAAAGACTAAAATAACACAACCAATCAAAATAAAAGTTCCGTAATAGCCGTTCTGATTTTATAATAATAATTATATTTCCATAGAAATATGAAAATTATTTTAATCAGAGCGAGAGATTCCAAGAATGTGTTTGCTTTGGTTTGTTTTGTTTTACGGCATAACAACTCCTGTGGGTCATTTAATGCCGATAAAGTTTTGAAAGAAATCTATTCTTAATGGATACTCGTTTTTTTATAATCACATTTTTCTAATTAACCCATAGATGGGAACCTAACAGGTACATACCCTTCGGCTTTATCTGATGGTGAGGTTCCAAAACTGGAACCTCACCATCAGATAGAGTTTAACGTCATTCCAAGGACATGAAGATCCCCAGCCGCCGCCATTTAGCACTGATATGATAAAAAGTGTTGGGGCTTGCCATAAGGGCATTAGGGTTGGAGCAATCATGTAGGTGCTATGGCTTGACATGACCAGTCGATTGATCGGAGGGAGCCTCTGCAACCGCCCGTCTAGCCTAAGTAAGATCCTAAGAGGAGAGGGTAATCCTTAACTTTTTCCTCATAAATTCCTAACATAAAATAAATTGAACCCTCATTTTATATCCGTGTTTTTGCAATAAATGTTCTATTTTTCTTGCACCCGTTATTTTACAATACTAAATATATTTTATTTATTTATTTTAATATTCACTTCAATGTGTATATTCTAAAAGTTTAAAATAACGGGTGCAAGAAAAATAAAACATATATTACAAAAACACGGACATAAAATGAGGGTTCAATTTATTTTAGAGTAGGAATTTACGAGGAACAAGTAAAGGATTACTGAGGAGTGTTGCATGTCATGCCAATAATATATTGACAGGGATGATGAACGTAGCACATCATAAATGTATTCTCATAAACATGTTCCGCCCTGTGGTGCGTTAGAATACACCGATTGCACCTCTGCAGAGGGTAAGACTCCCCAAATGGGGACACCTGTTTGCCGTGGGTGGCGACCCGTGATGCTTAAGGATAGAGCCCAGGTGGATGAACAGTTCATGACTTGCAATACTCCACTTTGGCCCTATCTTTGGCTAGACGGGCGGTCGGAGAGGCCCCCTCCGATCAATCGGCTGGTCACGTCAAGCCCTAGCACCTATATGATTTTCCCAACCCTATTGCCCTTATGGCAAACCCCAACCCCTTTTTATCATATGGGTGCTAGACGGTGGCTGAGGGTCTACATGTACTGGGAATGACGTTAAACTCTATCTGATAGTGAGGTTCCAGTTTTGGAGGTTTGGGAATGTGGAGCACCGCTTCATCACCCTTGCTCCCTGGTCCACTCTGATCCGGAGTGGTAGTACCTGTTAGGGTCCCATCTATGGGTTAAATAGAAAAATGTGTTTATAAACAAAATTGTATTATCCATTAAAAATGAAATTATTTCAAAACTTTGTCAGCATTAAACATTTTTTTAACCAATAGAAGTATTCGGCATAAAATGACCGAAGGGGTTGACATGCCGTAAAACCCAAACAACCAAACCAAAATTTCTTTTAATCAATCTATCAATTGCACATCAGGAAAACAATTGGCAGTCCATGTATTTAAAGCGTTTGAAACCTTTCTGGAGAGTCTTTGAAATCGGAAGATTTTCCATTTCTTGCATTGCTAATAACCGTTTCCCTTTGACAGCCGCCCGCGCGCCTTTGACACTTTCAAGTGTTCTTGTTGAATATCTTCCAGAACGCAGATTAATAACAACAGATTCCCGGCTGAGTTTAAAGCGTCGGTAACATTATCTTGTTGACGCTTCGCTCATTTAGTCATTCTCAAACGCCCTCTTAATCATTCAAACATTTTTCCCGGACGAACGCCTCCAGTTTGAAAGAAATCTTGATGTATTGTCTTTGTCAGTGGAACAGGAGAACAGTGACAAATTACACAAGCTAAGTCAATGGTGATTCACTACCAACTGAGTAAGGACACTCATAAAACAACATTCAACATTAAGACATTAATATTCACTAGCAAAATAAGACAAAACACCCTCCGGGCGATTTAACATAAATTTTTTAAAGATATTGCTTGAGGAGGTGGAAGTTAAAAATTAAATGTCGGAGAGTTTGAACCATAAAGCATGAAATCATCAAATTTATTAAAGGAGTAAAAAAATAATTAAACAATTTGAAATCGAAACTAAGTTCTATTAACTTTGAATATCTATTAAAATAAAACAAACTATATATAAATATAGGATACTGGGGATGTATCTATTAAAACTTGTTTTCAAAAACAATGAGGATTGTCTAATGTTGTATGTTCAAATTTTGAGTGTATTTATTCTATGTTATGACGATTTCGGGTATAGTGACGTAAGCAGTGATGTAGTTTTTGTTACAGACAAAAACCGGAAGCGAATCTCCATTATTAATAGATATTAGAAAATAATATACTACTAGTATTATCTGTGTATATACCACAGGATGATAATTTAATTATTAAAACGTTTGATAAGTTTACTTAAGAGCTATTGTAAAATACTTCAAAATGTAAAAAGTATAAGAATCTGGATTTAAGTCATCCTTAATCTTTTTCTTTCTTTCATTCTTTTCATCTTTTCCTTATGTTCGATTGAAACAGATTAGCGTTATCGCTTCTGTGCTTTCACATTCTGTCTCTATTTTCTCCAACTCTCTTTCTTTCTTTCTTTCTTTCTTTATTATATGTTTTCTCTGCAATAGGTTCTTTTTATTTCCTTTCTTTTTTAAAAATAAAAACGCAATAGTCCATTATTTAGTTGAGGCGATGACACTCATAAGAAATAAGAAATCGGTGGGTAAGCAACACTAGGTAATCAGGGTTTATTACACAACTTATACAAGGTAACCCAATGGCGATTCACTACAGACTAACACCACTCATAAAACAATATTCGGCTGAATGTAGAAATAGGTCGGAAAAGTAAAACGGAAAAGTTTGGTCAAGACGTGCAAAGAACAGTCAACATAATCTTATGGGGCAGGGATACATTCGACGGTGGAACATTGTTATTGAGAGAAACGGTGACGATGTTGAAAAGTAGGGATGTGATCCACAGAAGACCAGCTTCATTTTGATGTATGATACATGTTTGTAATTATACTTGTTCTAAACAAAATAGCAGTATTTTTGACCCACCCACAACTGTGCCTTGATTTACGAGTTCCCAAACTTAAGGTGTTTCAAGTTGTCTTACAACGATCTTAAAATTTTAAAATAAATTTCTATGCCGGTTCCTAGTTTTCGAAATTCTTAATTCAGTTATCAGTTGTAAGTTGTAGTGCCATAAATGTAATAAATACAGACGGTATGTGTTGAGAATTTCTGGATATAAAGTGTGTTATAGATTGTCGCTCCTACTTATAGACTCGACCAAAACTATGTGACCGATCTCTTGGCCAATCACTGGCAGCACTCTGCTGCTGATACAATACTTAAACTGACTCTACTGGCCATAATTACTGCGACATTCTTGGATGACGGACATAGGATTAAATCACTGGACCTTTACCGATACACAGGATAGGACTTATACGCTCACCAAAGGATTCCATAACACAAGACTTTCTTTAAGTCCTTTTCAACTGGCCAAGGATGGCATTTAAAAACTTTACAGTGGGTCGATACTGCATCCATTTCACGAAACAATCCTTACGTAATTGACTTCGCTCTTCTCCTCTCTTTTCTACACTGAATTCATGGCGTAACTAACAAAGAATAAAATCAAATCATTCCTCGGTGATTAGCGAAGAATACGAAAGGTAAATTAATTAAGAATCTTTGTTGCAGCGTTGAGTCGCCTTAAACTGAAATCTTTTAATAGAGGGATTCGAAAATAACTATTGCATATAATTTAGATTCCGACCTAAGCGAACTGCTTATACTCAAGGATGTAAATCAAATCAGTGTAGACATGATTAATGATTCAATTACTTGCAATTTGTGCAAATATTTTGTCTTGTTGTATTGTCCTCGCCGGAAGATGGAACTTCCGGCTGAGAAAAGATAAAAATATATATTTAAAAAGAAAGAGAAAGCGGAAGAGATAGTTTCCGGTCAAGGAAGCAGGGTGAAGATAAACAAAGGTCCGTTATCAGAAGATAAAGAAAATAACAAAGGGGCCGTCAATAAGCCAGAGGGTCAACATTCCCCAAACTCCAAAACTGGAACCTTACCATCACATAGAGTTTAACGTCATTCCCAGGACATGTAGACCGCAGCCACCTCCTTCTAGCACCCATATGATAAAAAAGGGTTGGGGCATGCCATAAGGGGCAATAGGGTTGGGAAAATCATATAGGTGCTAGGGTTGACGTGACCGAGATCGGAGGGGTCTCTCCGACCGCCCGTCCAGCCCAAGATAGGGCCAAAGTGAATTATTGCATGTCATGAATTGCTCATCCACCTGGGCTCTATCCTTAAGCATCACGGGTCACCACCACGGCCAACAGGTGGCCCCATTGGGGGAGCTTACCCCTCGGAAGTCTGTGCATTCTAATCCCAGCCGAAGGGGCGCGAGAAGAAGAAGCCGCTATATAACATATAGAATAGTAAGCTGATTCCAGTACATAACAGTCTTTGTAGAACCTATGGCTGCTTGTAAAGTTGCATTTAATAAAAACGATTTATTCAAGAATATATTTACGTTCAATTTTAATCAATAGGAATCTGTAAGCACCAGAATTATTCAAATTTGCACTTACACCATAAATATACAAATGCACCAATCAACTGTGATAATTGTTATTGATTCCTGCAATACTTACGGTGATCGTTAACTAAGTGGTAGGACTGTCAAGATAGAACATGATAGGAATTGCTCGTTTTTACTTCTGTAATACGATACTGGTCACGGGACCATATGTAACACTATGGTGGTCGCGGCAACAAATGTAATACTATGCTTGTCTGGGTGCCAAATGTAATACCATGATCTGGTCACGGGACCAAATGTAACACTATACTGTCGCGGCGCCGAATCTAACACGATGGGTGTTATTTGACCCACGGGAAAGTTGTAGTACTTGCTCTGGGCTGTACCTGAAAGTGACGAAATTCACGAATGTTGTTCCACAATTAATACGAACACGTTTTTAACAATAAAATACCTTTATTAATCATACAGTGATAAAAAATATCATGTACAACCACAAAGGGGTATCGAAGCTGAAGTTGAGTCGGAATTTTATGGACTGACTGGCGATATATGTTGGGTTCTGATTCAAATTCAGGACTTTGAGTAACAAGATGACAAAGCAAAGATTGCCGCGCACGGTAGCCCCCAGTCCTCCGATCTGGTCAAGGAGCTCCAAAATGAAGCTGGTCCTCTGTGGATCACATCCCTACTTTTCAACATAGTCACCGTTTCTCTCAATAACAATGATCCACCGTCGAATATATCCCTGCCCCGTAAAATTATGTTGACTGTTCTTTAAGGCACGTCTTCACTACAGAATTCACTTCCGCGTCACTGGAATAATGTTTGCCTCTTTCCGGCCCATGAAAGAGGATTTGAAGACCAGCTTCATTTTGATGTATGGTACATGTTCCTGTGTTAATAACTAAACAAAATGGCATTACTTCTGACTTCGTATATATGCATATACATGGTATTTCTGTTAAATAATGGGACTAGGTGTTTTGAGTGAGCTCTGGGTGAAAGGGGAATAAGCTTATTGTGTTATCATCCCACGTGATATCTTGGGAGTATATACCTGTAATATTAGCTTTCTGCAATAATTGCATTTTTCCATCGGATTTTGTTTACACCTCTTCATTTTAAGGCCATTCACTTATGAGGAATGAATTAGGAACACCGAACAATGAATAAATCTCAAATTCTTCTTCCATCGCAAGCACTTGAAATCCTTCAGTAATCTTAAGGAGATAACACCTTTAAGACTTATACCGCGTTTCACGTAAAGAAGACAAGGTTTATATTAATTTTCGCTCCGAAATACAATGTGTGTCAAAAAATTCCAGGACCGGTGTCACAAAAAAATTATTTCACATCCAAATCACAAACTACAAGTTATCCCCTTCAAAATAATCCCCTGGAGCCTAATGTTCTTTCCCACCATTCTCTGCTACACTTGCATGCACACCTGGAAGGATTCTTCCGGGATTCCCCGTAGATCTGTCGGCACAGCCTTTTTGATGTCGCGCACATACTCAAAAAGAAGGAAATGCCGTAGTATATCTTTGTAGAGATGCTGGTGTATTCCTGGCCCTGTGACAAGAACTCGCAGTGGACGATGCCCCACACATCGAAGAATGCTATCATTCTGGAACTTTTCTGACATACCTCGTATAACACTAGGGCTTATTTTCGGGTAGATGTCGTGCGTTTGCATCGCATAATGTGATTATGAAGGATAATTATTTCTTTCTTCTGTCTGCTGCTCTCAACTAGGGCTTATTTTAATGGGAGTGCTTATATTAAAATAATCCTGAAAAATCATGCTAGCTCTTATTTTGCAGGTAGGTCTTATTTTCGGAGAGAAACAGTAGGTGTCCGAGGAGAAGATCTCTAACATTTCCTCTAAGACCAGGAAAAGAATAGTAAAATGAACCTTTCCCATGAATTATAAATATCCTATATCCTATATGTTGTGATTGGAAAAATCCTTATTTCTTTCGTCTGTGTGTCGCTTTCAACTAACGCTTATTCGAAGTGTGTGTGTGTGTGGGGGGGTATATAAAAATAATCCGCTTGGTCTTATTTTGCAGGTTGGTCTTATTTTGGGGAGACACGGTTTTAACAACGATATATGATAACAATTCGATCACATTCTCCCTTTCATTTTTTAATGTTAATTCTGAAAACGTTGTTTACACAAACATTCAAATGCTGTCTTCTAAATTTTAAACTTATTAGGGAGATTAGAAAAATGAGCTCCCAATAAACATGGACTCTGCGACCCTCGGTTCCGAGCTGAATCATAAATAAATAAAGATTCAAAATGGTGTATTATGTTACTTAACATATTGTATATCTGTTAATTATAGATAATATCAATGAGAAATAATGCTGACAATTATAATATTCCTAATTGAACAATACTAATATAATAATAACAGTAATTAATGCTAGAATAATTCATTATGTCAAATAAAGAAATATCAAGTGGCTATATGGTAACAGAGAAGAATCACTTAATCTTATAGCAAGCAAATATAAAGAATAAAGTAGTAGGCATTGCGGGTAGAAACGGGGATCTATTAGGAATTGTGCAAGCGATAAATATATGTCCATGCTTATAAATAGTATATGCACAAAACAGAATATGTCCTAAAAATGGAATACAAATTTCTTGGATTTTGAGATACATACGATCTGCAAATCCTCGTCAGAAAACAAGACCTACCATTAATTAACTAATAGAAAAGGGCTTGTTAACTAGTGTATTTTTCCGTTCATACAGACCATTTGTTACAATTTTAGGGGTTTAGGTCTCCTATTGCTAAATTTAAGGGTAGAAAAGTATGTAGTCTCAGTATTAGAAAGTCTGTTGTATTTCTTGAAGTCATTATTAGAAGAAGAGTGTATTCCTTGTAGCAGATCATTCAGTTGTAGTATTCCTTCAATCAAAAAGTCCCGTTAATGATCCTGGGACTGTTGCAAAAGATCTTAAATGCACACATTCTTTTCTGGTCTCGTTTCTGATTGGCCCATCTTACCGGAAATGCCTGCTGCTATTTGGGAAAGTCTATTAATAAGAGTGGTGATTTTATGTACGTCTTATAAATTTTATAGTCCAACACCATTCAGCAACGATTCTAAGACATCGAAAATAAAATTACGGTGACGGTAATAACAATTGGGAAAGTCTATTAATAGTGGACCATTCAGCAAATTCTAAGACATCGAAAATAAAATATTACGGTGACGGTAATAACAATTGGGAAAGTCTATTAATAAGAGTGGTGATTTTTCGTACGTCTTATAAATTTGATAGTCCAACACCATTCAGCAAAGATTCTAAGACATCGAAAATAAAATTACGGTTAATAACAATACGTCTTATAAATAGTCCAACACCATTCAGCAAAGTTTCTAAGACATCGAAAATAAAATACGGTGACGGTAATAACAATTGGGAAAGTCTATTAATAAGAGTGGTGATTTTTCGTACGTCTTATAACTTTTAGTTTTTAGTCCAACACCATTCGCAGCAAATATTCTAAGACATCGAAAATAAAATTACGGTGACGGTAATTACAATTGCACTGGTACCCGTGGAATCGTTCACAGCGGTCTGGAAAAGAGCCTGGAGGAACTGAATGAATCGTGACCATTCAGACCAGTGCAAAGAATATAATAATAAATGTGTTTTGTGTGTAGTTCATCTTGTAAGCGAGTGAGACACGAATAAGAGCAACTTGAACCACATAGAACTGACAACTAACGGCTCCCCATAGATGTACACCGACAACATAATCATAGTCTCTTTGTGAAAACAAACAATATCGGATAGTTAGAATTTGTGTGCACGGTTAGTATTACCAAAATACATTTATCTGTATACGGATATTATTACCAAGAAAATATGTTTTGAGAAAATAACTTGAAACATCATATCATTTTTAAAGGAACGTAAATAGCATATTGATATATTTCTGTCCTGAATGACAGCCGATTATATGTGTTTCTTTTCTCGAGAAAGTTATTACATCCTCTGATTGATAAATAATAATATAATAATGTTATTATTAAATGGTTCATTAGGAGTTTTGGGTCTTTCAACATAATACCACCCAGTTATACCCCAGTAGAGATTATCAAACTCTAGTGCGCCACCCATCTTGTTCAACGCTAACAGTTAAACTGGCTTTAAATAGAGTTCTCTTAACTCTGTCATACTTGGAGAAATGTTGTTATTAGTAAAATGTACACCAACAACATATTTGAGATTCACTTTGTGAAAATTGTATTGTGAAAAAATATCGGATAGTTAGAATTTTTTAAACAGTTAGTATAACAAAAATAGTTTTCTTTGTACACGGATATTATTACCAAGAATATATTTTTTGAAAATAACTGGAAATGCTATATCATTTTTAAAGGAACGTAAATAGCATATTGATATATTTCTGTCCCGAATGACAGCCGATTATATCGTGTTTCTTTTTCTCGAGAAAGTTATTACATCCTCTGATTGATAAATAATATTTTGTCCTTACACTCGTGTACAAGGGACAATGGTCACTATGTTTCCATTCTTAACAAGATTCCGTATCCTCAGATACCCTCTGAACTTAGATAGACACGAGAAGTCCGAGTGATAAGCAATTGGGTGTTGGAAGTGGTTTTCACCTAGAGACAGAAGTGATGTATGTACAAATAGACAAATCGGAGAAGGGAAAAAGGACTTCTTTTTTGTCTTGTCTGGTGACTGGACGCTAGTCACAGCCTCCTTTGAAGGTGGTATTATGTTGATTCTAAACTGCTTTAGAGTGTTAATATTTGTTAGGGTCCCATCTATGGGTCAAATAAAAACGTTTTAAAATCATTCATATCTGAAGGATCCCAAAAAGAGCCATAGAAATGTAAATAGAAACGTGCAATAAATGCGATTACATAACCTCACGAGACAAGATAACCAAAATTCATTTATGTGCTTTTAAAATCAGTCAGTCAGTCGTTTATTTCAACAGGACTCTTAACAGTATTTTATATGCATGGCAACGTTTTTTGAAAATGTTTTTATAAATTTATTGATAACCGTACTGTTTGATACGCCTGTGCATTTAAACAGCACTGGGCGGCATCTTCAGTTATATTATTATTAAATGGTTCATTTGGAGTTTGAGTCTTTCAATATAATAACACCGTCAGTTAGGTCCCAGTAGAGATTATCGGACTAGTGCGCCACCCGTCTTGTTCAACGCTATCAGTTAAACTGGCTTTAAATAGAGTTCTCTAAATTTGTCACACTTGGAGAAAATTATGTATTATATATTAGTATAGTATAGATACACCAAAAAATATTTGATATTCTCTTGTAAAAATTGTATTGTGAAACAATATCGGATAGTTAGAATTTTTTAAACAGTTAGTATTAACAAAAATAGTTTTCTTTGTACATGGATATTATTACCAAGAATATATTTTTTGAGAAAATAACTGGAAATGCTATATCATTTTTAAAGGAACGTAAATAGTATATTGATATATTTCTGTCCCGA
>CM042139.1:9794989-9802489 GCA_023376005.1 Doryteuthis pealeii | reverse complement strand
TTCAGGGTTAAATCCACTGGATTAAACAAGATATTGATCAATTGCAGATGATTGCACGGGTGTATTTTTTGGTGATAAACGGTTGGGTTAAACCAACCGTTTATCGCAAAAAAATTACACACGTGCAATCAACTGCAATTGATCAATATCTTGATTAATCCATTGGATTTAACCCTGAGGATCCTTATGGTGAAAGTCGAGTAGGTTATTACCGAGTACAAGTATAATAATATATATATATATATATATATATATATATATATATATATATATATATATATATCAGAAAGAAAGAAAGAATATGGAAAAGAAAGAATGTTCAGGATAGAAAAGATTGAAATAAATAACCAAATAAACGAGAAACAAACTAAAATTCATAGAATAGTAAGAAAGAAAGAAAGAAACGATCATTTGTATAAGAATTTCTCTGTTTCATTATTCAAACATCTGAATAATTCGCTGGATCTGTGTGTAACCCCCCCCCCCGCCCCGCCTTCAAGCAAAGTTGTCTCTTCTAACAAAAATAAAAAAAATGAACCCCTTCGCCATCAATAAACAACCAAACGCTTCCGGTTTTGATTCAATGAATTTCTCACATTCATTTTCTTTATCTTCAAATTATTTCGACTCCCTAAATCCACAGGTGATGCTTAACCCTTCAAGTGATAACCTCCTTCGGGGCGGTGGGTGGGGGGTCTCGATAAATACGATCCATATCTAATAACTTCTCACCTCAAAACTTTGCTGATTTGCTGTGGCGCATCTGAAACATGTGAAACAAGGCGTTTTTCATATTCCTTTTCTTGTTACCTTCTCATGAAAGAAAGATATTTACTGGTCCAATACACATGGCAAAAAAGGTAAACAGTTCAGCGTATCTTAGGCAAATGTTTGTTAATTCTCCAAAGCATTATCATCATCAGGTCCTCTGCGCATCGTCCAGCATCCGCGGGTACGGTGGCTTCGGCCACTGAGCTATTAATGCAAATTAACGGCATGATCCCAGGTGGCCTTCTCCCAAGGCAACACCTGCCCTCTTAATTTAAAGGGCTGGTCTGGGTTTATTGCCTAGTGCCTGAGGCGCCCCATTGAGTGTGAATACCGATGGGATCTTGGCATATTTTGCACCTACCATTCCATGAGCATCGGTTCGTTGGTGGTCTCACATTAAAAACCTTGTGTCACCCTTGCATACTTGGAATGCCAGGTAAATAAATAAATAAATAACTTATTGTAAGTATTTGCTGGATGGCCTGCACTGGTGTTCCCATGAGCTAGCTTCCAAAGGAGAACATCGGTATATGTATATATATATATATATATGTGAGTGTGTATACATACATATATATGTATATATATATATATATATATATATATATATATATATAAGGTATCTTGCTGATGAGACCTAATTGGTCGAAATGTACATCCAGGGACTGATAGTTTCTCGATGTTTTTAGCCTTACAGTTGAACATTTATGCCCGCCTAAATTCATTAATTATTAACTAACTAATTTTCCAAATAGGTATGACTTCAATTAAGCACATATCCCCCCAATATATATATATATATATATATATATATATATATATATATATATATATATTTACACTTATATATACATATCACCATCATCGAGTCGCGCATATATACTTACACACACACATATATATATATATATATATATATACATGTATACATACATACATATACAAAAATATACATATATATGTAGATACAGAGAGACAGACACACAGAGAGAGGGTGAGAGAGGGCAAGATGGAGAGAGAGAGAGAGAGAGAGAGAGAGAGAGAGAGTAAGTGAGTGAGTTAGTGAGACTAATTGTGTGTGATGGGTATACCTTTCTGGATGTCTTTAGATCCACATAACAAATACAAAAGTTCTGAATGGATAGAGAACACACTTTCTATATGGACATGAACAAAGAAGTTAATTACAGAAGTGGGTAACTGCACATTTACCCAGTGGCACAATATTTCATATTTCTACCCTCATGATATGCCATTTACAAAACCAGCGCCCGAAGAATGGTAAATACCTAAATCAAGTAAGGTCTAGATTATGTTTCAAAATGCATTATATATATATATATATATATATATATATATATATATATATATATATATATATATATATATTGATTCCTTTGTTTCATCCCAAAAATTTTTTTAAACATATATATATATATATATATATATATATATTTGCTTGAAGCATTGTTAAGTATGTTATAAAATAATAAAATACGAAGGCAATACAATGCGTAAAAAATAAAGACAAAACGATGTTTTATATGTCTAATCGATTTCAAAGCTAGAGCTTCATCATCAGAGTGTATTTTCAGAAATGATGTGCTTATGTTTTTTTATTATTTGTGGGGTTATAATTCTCTTCTTATTTCCCTTTCCTCTCCTTTTTTCCTCTCTTTCTTCTTCTCCTCCTTTATGAATGAAATTGTTTTATTGTTTTGAATTTTGCATCAATCCTAATATGTAATTATTATATGATATTTTAATATATAATTAATATAATATTTAATCTATTTAAGTTTAAAAGAAAAAGAGAAAAAAGTACTCATAAAATATATTTTCTTAAAAATAAAAAAATAAAAAAGAATTATTTATTTTTTCTATCAATACTAATACATAATTTAAGATAATCTTTTATTTACTTATTTACTATAAAAAAATAATTTAAATCAGAGAACAAAGGGGATAAAAAAGAAAAAAAGAAAAAGAAGAGAAATAACACAAAAAAAAGAAAGAGAGGGAGAAAGAATAAGAAAGGAAAGGTGAAAGCGAAACAAAAGCTAAGTATGTAAATTTTTCTATTAACGGTTTTTATTAATTTGTTCATTTTTGTTTTTAAAATTCTGACATGCCCACACGGTCGCAACATATTGCAACATTTTACCGGATATCAGCCTTGTTCTCAACAAATTTTTAAAAAAGAAAAAAAAAAGAGAGAAATAAGAAATTACAGTTATTCGCCCATTTCATTCATAGAGGAGGAGAAGAAGAAAGAGAGGAAAAAAAGGAGAGGAAAAGGAAATAAGAAGAGAATTATAACCACACAAATAATAAAAAAACATAAGCACGTCATTTCTGAAAATACACTCTGATGATGAAGCTCTAGCTTTGAAATCGATTAGACATATAAAACATCGTTTTGTCTTTATTTTTTACGCATTGTATTGCCTTCGAATTTTATTATTTTATAACATACTTAACAATGCTCCAGCAAATTACCAAATACTTATATATATATATATATATATATATATATATATATATATATATATATATATATATATATATATATATATATATATTCGAATCCGACGGTATAAGTATAGATAAAAGGATAGGAAAACACACATTGCTGGAAAAATTTAAATATTTTATATTATATTCATATCTAATATTGAACAATATTTCGATTTATAAAAATCATCTTCAGAGCTTGTTTTTACTCCGGACTCATCGAGAGAGAAGCTGAAAATAATAATTATACATATATACATATATATATATATGGAAATACGATGAGGAAATTAATCCGACAATATGTGAAGAAAATATTTTCTAAAAAATATAACAAACACAGGATGTTATGATCAGTGGAAACAATTTTATGTGTCTATACTTAAGTATCTCGGTATTAAACCATCATCAGAACACTGTTACAGAAAATTTTTGTATTTCATAACATCCTGTGTTTGTTATATTTTTTAGAAAATATTTTCTTCATATATATATTAATAAGTCATCCACAGACACGTGTTTCGGCATATCATGCCTCTTCAGTGTGGCTAGACACAACTATCCTTGGGTAGGGTTCGAACTCAGACTGACCGTATGGTTTTCCGATATCTTATCCCCTCGCCCACTGACAGCTGATGCGGGGACTGGTGTTTTTAAACTATTAAATTCATAGAAATGTATGTATCTTTCGGTCACTGAGAGATCAAATTTCCGAAGAAATGATCATATATATATATATATATATATATATATATATATATATATATATATATATATGAGGGCAAGTAATCAAACAAATGTGTTTATTTTTATATGGCTTTAAGCCGGCAATTTTTGGAGGATATGTGCTTAATCGAAGTCATACCTAATTTTGAAAATTAATTAATTAATAATTAATGAATTTAGGCGGGCATATATGTTCAAATGTAAGGCTAAACAAGTCGAGAAAATGTCAATCCCTGAATAGGTCGAAATGTACATTCAGGGATTGAAATTTTCTCGACTTGTTTAGCCTTACATTTGAACATATATGCCCGCATAAATTCATTAATTATTAACTAATTAATTTTCAAAATTAGGTATTACTTCAAGTAAGCACATATACATATACTATATATATATATATATATATATATATATATATATATATATATATTAGTATATATGCTTACTTGAAGTAATACCTAATTTTGAAAATTAATTAGTTAATAATTAATGAATTTAGGCGGGCATATATATACCCCATTCGTTCTTAACAAATTCTTTACATTTCTGACTTTTAATTGTCAACCGGTGTAAATACTTGAAAAATTACCGGTCGAAAAGGCCTTCGTATTACCTTTTATTTTATTATTTTAATTCATAATAAAATATTACCTCCCCATTTTACACATGATTCCTCTACTTTTAGTAGTTTACAAATTTGCATGTACCAAACATATATATATATATATATATATATATATATATATATATATATATATATATATATATATATATATATTACATTTTAGCTCTCCAATGACTACCTGAAATTAGCAATAGGAATTGTTTTTTAATTTCTAAAAAGTTTTCCCCAAATTCATCATCTCGTCATAATACTTGTTAAAGAATTCTGAGTTTTTCCATGTTTATTAAAACGAATTTGACAAGTGAGAAAATGAGCAAATTACTCTCTCACGTATCACTTGATATTTACATAGCTGAACTTTGTATGAAACAAAGTTATGTGATAAAAACGTCAGGCGAGTAATTGTATTGCTCTAATTCCCTAAACGGTTAAGAATGTCTGCCTAGAAAATCACCATTTCTAATCCCTTTTTTCTTATCTGCATTGGAACAGCACCTACTGGCGCCATTTGGATATGTGCAACGACTACATTCACTACTAAAGCAACCGGCCATAACTAGGTAAGCCAGCTTAGATACACTGATCAGATATCCTGGTTTCATGCTCGGATGACAATATATATTGCAAAAAAATTGTTACTTGAATTGCAGTAGAGATTACTTGCGAGAAGCTCTCCTTGGAACGGCTGACAATAAATCGTGCGAGAAATGTCGTTATTCTCGAAACACATCACGTGGTATCTCACGTGACTCATATTTTGACTCGATCTCCTTAAACTGGTCGTAATTCAAGAATGTGTATAGCAAGAGATGATGGTTGTTAAAAAAATTTTTTTTTCACTCTCACGCTGTCACGCAAAATATCCTTGTTAATATATATATATATATATATATATATATATATATATATATATATATATATATATATATATATCGGGAGGGAGGGAGATACAGAGAGAAACAGAGAGAGCGAAAGAGACAGATAGGGGGAGAGTGATTTGCTTGAGTGTCTGTAAGAAATAGATGATTCTATTGATGTAATTTTACAGATATATTTACAAGCTAAATAAGTAAATTTCATAAATACGTGATAATTTGGCCTGCCAGATGGTAGCTAAAAGGTAGCGATAATCAGACCTTTTAGATTTTAACAACTGTAATGAGATTATTTTTTAAGTTGATAAGTTTAATAAAATACTATCAATAGTTTTTACTGCTAATATTTTATTTGCATTTTCCTTCATAAATTTATGTATACTCTTATACTATTAAACTGCACCCATGGAAAGAAAATCATTGATTGTGTTCATTCTTCATTCCTATACTCTTTCTAATTTCTTTTTTCAGTGCTTATTTCTTGATACACAACTTTTATTCATGCATATTCAGATGCTCGTCTTACTTTACAAATACTTCTAAAATCATGGAAGCATTATGGTTTCTCCTACTACTTAGTATTTAGTCTGTTGCAGTTCTCTTCGCTATCTTAGATGTTTAGGTTTCCTGTTGGTAAAAAATGGTGTAGTCTCACAGACCAAGGAGAACGACTGCAGTAGTATTTTGCTGTCGAGACGAGCGGGACAAAGAAATAATTTTGGATATTGGATTTTGGAGTGTGATACAGTTGGGAGTGTTTAGACTGTCGATTGGAACCTTGCGTCAGACTTGACTGTCACCCCCCGCCCCACACACACACACTGATTAGATAAATAGTTAAAAATGGATTCATAACAAAACCATATTAACATTGACTGTCAAAAACCTTTCACTCTTCGTCAAATTCACAAAAATATCACTAATCTGTTTCAATCGAATGATGAAAAAAAATGGAAAGGTTCGGCTGTCGATTAGGCCTAAAAGCAGTCTCTCTCGAGAGTGAATGACTGTTTTCTGGTGGAAGGACCGGTTGTCCGTGTCAGCCTTTCGACGAGTTTGAATAACCGACCGAATTTTTATTTCTAATTTGCATCATACTGATTGTGTGTTTAAGAGAAACTAATTATTATATTTTTGTGTGACGTTATGTGATAGAAAAACTATTTTTAACAGTCAATATATCCAGTTAAGCACAGTCTTGAATTATTACCATGCATGATTACAAAAAAAAATACACATAAATTAGTTATGAGCAAGACACTTTATTCTGTGCAATAATTGTCATTTCATTCTTTAAATTCTATTGTATCCTGTTTGATTATCTATGGCTATATATATTTAGGAACCCCTCCGCACGAGCAGGATGTGACACAAGGTCAATTGCTTAAGCGGAGTTCAACAGGTTAAAGAGCGCAGTCTGCCCTACTATTTATCCATAGCTGGAGGGAGAGTAGGATTCATACCTTTCCCAATGGTATTATCGCTAATATCTATGGCTATAAGATGTAGAAGAAATTGCCACTTAGTCTCAATAGTACAAATACTGTTGTATTCCTTGAAATCCAAGGTAGAACAAAGGTGTACTTGTAGCAGAGAATCCAGTTGTAGTCCCTCACGTATTAAGTCAAGTTAGCAACTGATCTCAGATCAATTACCAAAGACCGTAAATACATTCGACGTCATTTTCATTGATCAATGCCCGGTCCTGGTTTTCGTAAAGTCTATAAATATAAGTGGCAATTTCTTGTACATCTTATAGCCATAGATATTAGCGATAATACCATTGGGAAAGGTATGAATCCTACTCTCCCTCCAGCTATGGATAAATAGGAGGGCAGACTGCGCTCTTTAACCTGTTGAACTCCACTTAAACAATTGACCTTGTGTCACATCCTGCTCGTGCGGAGGGGTTCCTAAATATATATAGCCATAGATAATCAAACAGGATACAATAGAATTTAAAGAATGAAATGACAATTATTGCACAGA
>CM042139.1:9767489-9789989 GCA_023376005.1 Doryteuthis pealeii | reverse complement strand
GTACATCAGCTCAACAATATTACTTTAAATGGATATCTAACGATAAAAAAATATCTGTTTCTCTGTGAATCCATCACGTTTTCAAAGTGTATTCATCCTTTTGTTTGAATGATTCTATTTTCAATGTTCCTTATTATTTTTCTCTGTTCTGCATTACATTCGACTCTAATATAACGGCTTTTATCATATTGTTTTATCAACAATAAAACGGATGTTTTTGTTTGTGCATCACTGTGCCCAGAGGGCGCTTTATTACACGCTCCAGTGCACATGTTCTTTGTAGCGACTCAACCACTAACAGGCTTTTTTTTTTCTTTATTTGTCTGTGAATTCTTTTTTGTTTTTATAATTTATTTGCATTTTTATATCCTTGTATCTTTTAATATTTTTTTCAATTACAAGTCATGTTAGACGGTTTATTCATTTCAAGTGTACTCACTTGATATGTTCGCTTTTATGTTCTTGTTTTTTCATCTCTGCGAATATTTTGTACTGAAATTCCATGATCATGCATTTTCTTTCTTTGAATTATACAGAGGAAGATTTCTGTAAATGTTGCTCTTTATGTTGGAGTTTTTTTTGTATCATAAGGCCTGCTGGAATCCACTACTTAAACTTATAGACTTTGCGTGGTCAGGTCGACTAATCTCCAGCAAATCAACAGCTCGAATACGTGGTTATTTAACTATTTATTCGCCGATATCGACAGCCGTTCATTTGCACGTTATTTCATGTTGACGAACGGACCTAGGAACAACCAAAGGATCATACCCAACACTAAGGGAGAGGAACAACCAAATGATCATACCCAACACTAAGGGACACCAAGGAACAACCAAAGGATCATATCTAACATTAAGGGACTCCAAGGAACAACCAAAGGATCATACCCAACACTAAGGGACACCAAGGAACAACCAAAGGATCATACCCAACACTAACGGACACCAAGGAACAACCAAAGGATCATACCTAACATTAAGGGACTCCAAGGAACAACCAAAGGATCATACCCAACATTAAGGGACTCCAAGGAACAACCAAAGGATCATACCCAACACTAAGGGACACCAAGTAACAACCAAAGGATCATACCCAACACTAAGGGACACCAAGGAACAACAAAAGGATCATACCTAACATTAAGGGACAACAAGGAACAACCAAAGGATCATACCCAACACTAAATGACATCAAGGAACATCCAGAGGATCATACCCAACATTAAGGGACACCAAGGAACAACCAAAGGTTCATACCCATCACTAATGAACGCCAAGGTATCTCCACTGTAAAGTGATCTCACTTAAATCCTAAAGATTGCCACAAAAATTGTAACTCTTTATAATTGAAACTGGCAAGAAAATATGCACCCTCCGGTCATAAGTATTTTAATGTAATGAAATATTCTAAATTAGAAAGACTAAAGGAATTAAATAAGAACGCATATAAATAAATAAAAACTACACTCATCTCAATTATATTTTAATTTATTCCTACATGAAATCATTCTGTTATATATCCTACCTTGGAACAATAATGGGTATGTCCCAATCCTCATAAATACGGGAGTAACCTACTGACTGTGTAGTCTTATACCACTATCAGTTGTTTACCTTCTTTCACACTGCTGGCTGGTATTATATTTTGTTAATGTTATAAAGATTCCATTTTATTTCCAACCTCCGTTTTGGTTATTACTGATTTAGTAACTTTTCTTATGTTACAACAGTATTCGGTTTGGATATTCGTATAGGCAAGAAACTGTCAGTAACCAACCACCATTGACTCCATGTCTAATCTAGGCTAACAGATATAGATGATGTATCAAAGATATTGAGCATTATCTAATCATAAATATCACACCCGTATTATCTATATTAATATATACTAGCAAGAACATTCGTACTCCAGGTATTCAAGTTTTAATGTAAACACATACAATTAGAAAGACTAACGATAATAAATAAGAATACATATAAAACGATTACTGTTATCTTAATTATATTTTAATTGGTTTAATTGATTTCTATATAAAATCATTCATAGTACTGATTTTAACACGTTGGAGAATAAGACAATAATACCCAGTAATCTTTATCAAACATGTTTTATTAAAACCAATATGAAAATAAACCACACCATATTTTATGTAAACCTTTTATTATTGGTGATATATAAGACACATTGCAGGATTTAAACGCATTAATAACATGGACTGTTTGTAGGCAACTTTATCACAGGTTTTCATAGAGACCTCATTAATATGTAAGATTTATATAATATGTTAATGATTTTGACAATAAATGAAATACTCATGGGTAAACCTAGGCAATTCCTAAGGGTATTGGGAAATAAGCAGTTTTGTACTTTTGGTTGCAGAGAGACTGACACCGATTCTTTATTATATTAACATATATTGATCGATGTTCTGATGAATATATTTGTTGTTTTACTTATTTTATTAATGTATTTGTGATGGACACATATGTTAGTATAGCGACGTTTCCGTACGTGAATCTTAATTCTGTTTTGTTGATTGAGTTGGGAAAATACAAACTAATATTTTTTATCATTCCGCACTTTTTATTCTTTTATTTGAGCCTTAATAATGTATGTCTTTTTTTACGAGACATAGAGGCAATTTGAATAATTTTCAGAAAATCTTTAGAATCTAATATTCATCTCCTGTCATTTTACAGGGAATTTTCCAAAAGCGAATGTTATTTTTAAAAAAAGGTTAAAGTCTATACATACATACATAAAGGAATGAAAAAGAGAGAAAAGAAGCCGCCACAGAAAAGAGAGTTTTTTAAAAGGAAGAAAGACAACAGAATCTCCGCATCTCCAGAAATCATCACCTTTTGTACCAGAGACTGCCATTCAAAAATTGGTCTGTTTAGCCACTCACGTTGCTGTAGATAAAAAAGTGGACTCTACGCCATAGTCTTTAACACACACCACACACACACACACACACACACACACACACACACACACAATAAACATTAATAATATGATATATATTTTCAAAAATGTATTTTCTATGGAAAATAACTATTAATAGTATGTATTATTTCTCCACTGCTGATGTTAAAAAAGTATGGAAAATGGCTATTAACCCCGTCAAAAGATCTTTTTATGCCATTGTTACTACAATTTAGAAATTGCACTATCTTCTATGTAAATTAACCATTAATAGTAGGAATTATTTCCCAACTGCTGGTGTTATAAAATAATAGAAAATATACATTAACCTTTCAATAGTGGCTTTTATTCGATTGATAATAATATTTAAAAATTGCACTTTCTTTGTAAAAACGCCTAGTTGAATGGACATTCGTTCAATAAATCTTTTTCCCGTGATTTTTTTCAAATATTGAACGCGAATTTTTATTTCTAAATTTATTTGTTCCTCTAAAAATTTTATCTATTTTTCTTCCTTTTTTTTCCAAAAAGTTCAGTTCATTTTTATTTGTTTCTTTTCTCTGTAAATTTTGTTCGGTTTCAGACTTTGACTAAATTAACATATCTTTCCATTTCTAGCACAAAGGATAATTTGCTTTAGTTTCTTTTCCTTTCTTCTTCTGTTTTTTCATTCTTTTTTTTTCTTTCTTTCTTCATTCATTTCTTTCTGTCTTACATTCATTCTTTCTTTCTTTCTTTCTTTCATTCTTTCTTTCTATTTTCTTCTTTCTGTCTTTCTTTCATTTCTTTCTTTCTTTCTTCTTTCTTTTCTTTCTTTCTTTTTCTTTCTTCTTCTGTCTTCCATACTTTCTTTCTTTCTTTCTTTCATTCTTTCTTTCTATTGTTCTGTCTTCCATACTTCTTTCTTTCTTTCTTCTCTTCTTTCTTCTGTCTTCCATACTTTCTTTCTTTCTTCTTTCATTCATTCATTCTTTCTTTTCTGTATTTCATATTTTCTTTCTTTCTTTAGTCTTCTATCTTTCTTCTTTCTTTCTTTTTCTTTCTTTCTTCTTTTAATTCATTCTTCTTTCATTCATTCTTTCTTTCTTCTTTCTTTCTTATATCCTTTATTTTTTCTTTCTTTCTTTCTTTTTTTCTTCTTTCGTTGGTTATATCCTTTTTAATCTTTCTCTTATAATTTACTTTTCTTCGAAAAGGATAAGACGTCTAATCATTTTTTGCTCTTGCTTTTCATTTTTTTCTTCTTTCTTTCGTATTGGCGGTTTTCATCTTATCTTTCTTTTACTTCCTTTCTTTCTTTCTTCTTCTTTCTTTCTTTTTTCTTTCGTTCTTTCTTTCCTTTTTTCATCTTTCTCTTGATTTTATTCCTAAACAAAGGATAATAGGTATAATTCTCTTTAATTCTTTCTTTTCCTATCTTTCCTACTGCCTTCTTCCATTTCTTTCTTTCTTTTCTTCCTCTCTTCTATTTTTGGTTATGTCTTTTAATTTTTATCTTTCTCTCAGAGTTTTTTTCTAAACAAAGGATAAGAAAAATACCACAATTTTTAGCCTATTGTTTTGATTTGTACGACTTTGCCAACCACACCAACTTCACTTGAATATATAAAAAAAAAATAGAATAAAAAAAGTTAATAAGTAAATAAATAAGTCTGAGCAAAAAAAAAAAAGAGAAAAAATCAAACTCACTGAAGAAATGACATATTGATTGATACACTCAATACATCGATATTGATTAATTATATAATTAAAATCTCCATTGCAAACACACTTCCGTTCAATAATCTGCGAATGGCTTCATCATTGATTCTCTCTTTTCTGTGTTAATTATGATCGAGTTCAAAGTAGACAAAATGTCAGACCATTTTCTTAGAATAGAAATAGCAGCAGCAACAACAAGAAAACAAAAAGTGTGTGTTGTCTTGTTAATATTAGAGTATTTAGTTCAAGAATTAAAAATCAAAAGTCGTTGACAGAGAAAGAGTTTTGTTTTTGTTTTCTTTGAAAAAAAGAAAGTGTGCTTTTTGAGGTAATTGTAACATCAATGATAACGAGCTCGTTTCCTTAGTGACCTTTAACCTTTTTGTAGTTTATTGAAACACTATACAACCAATGGTAAGAATTATAGAATCGCTAAATGACTTCGTTTTCTTCAAAATATGTTTTGTATTTCATCGAAACACTATAACAACCAAAGGAAAAAAACTCGTGGAATCACGACATTCTTCTTAAAACATGTGTATTTTATCGGATCTCTATACAACCAAAGATATATAGAATCAGTAAACTTCTTCTTCTTCTTCTTCTTCTTCTTCTTCTTCTTCTTCTTCTTCTTCTTCTTCTTCTTTGTATCTCTATCTAATGCTCTCCTATTAAAGGGATGGAGCACTATGTATATTAAAAGAGTTCAAATCCCCTTCGCATTCTGTGAGTGACATGGCAAAGTGGTCAAGCCATCCGACTGCTGCTGAATCGATCGGAGTTTTATCCCGGCTGTAGGTAGTTCACAAAATATCTAGCCACACTGAAGAGACTTGATAAGTCGAAACACGTTTTTGTAAATGACTATATATATATATATATATATATATATATATATATATATATATATATATTGCTGTTTCGAAGTCATCTTGATTTGTTTAAAATATTATTTACAAAGAAATATCGTAAATAGACCGGAACTACACTATGCTCAGCCTATGTACTTTAAACATCATAAAATCCCATAAAAGAAAAAGGTCTCACACAAAAAAAGACAATACGCAGATGATACCTCGGAGAGACTATTACGAACGCAAAATACGCAGATAATCTTGCCCTTCTGGCAAATACTGACCGGATTATCTGGCAAATACAGGCCGAATCTCTCATAAAACAGTCTGGAAAAGGCACCAGACAACATAAACCTCCATTTAAAATTTGATAAAACCGAGTAAAGTGTTTAAAAAAAGGAAGCACGCATGTGTACACTTGAGGGTAAGCCTCTAAAGTTGAAGAATTCACGTACCTAGGGAGTAATATGTCATACACAGAAAGCGATTTTAATGCACAATTGTACCGTTTTTATTAGGAATAAAAATGGAAAGTGTTTCTGTGACTCACCTATGACCAGAACAATGGATTTACCCAAAGGTTATATTTATCAGAGTAAAGCTGCTCAAGTGGGGAAGTAGCAAGTGCATGTCTTCGTGTACGTTGTACCAATGAAACCCTCCTCATTTTGTACTTGATATGGGTTGAATACATCTGTTCTTTACTTCTATCTCCGTGTTGAGTATTTATCTTTTGCCTCCTAACCAGGTCATAACAGAAAGAAAGAAAGAAAGAGTAGGGAAAAGATAGAGATAAAATGAAAACAAAACAAAAAATTAGGAGAGTTTTATTATTATTAAAAGTGGTGTGAGTTAAATCAAGATTATTATACTTTTTTTCAAATTGAACTATTTTGCAACAGCTCTTAACTAAACATGCCAAACATTCTAATGATTAAATCATCATACAATGTAATTATCCACAGATCTTGTTAGTATTTAATAATAAATCATGAGAGTGTGAACATTTGTATGGTTTCATGAATATTTGTTCAATACTTACAATTTTCAAATAGATTTCTTTTTACCCATTGATTTTAACCTAATAACTACTACTACTACTACTACTACTACTACTACTACTACTACTAATTAACCTTGGCCACAGCAATGAAGTAGTACTACACACTTTGCCTGGGTACTCATCACCAGATTAAGTTATCTTTTAATGTCTTAACGTTCATTATAGAGTGTATCCAGCGTATTATCAGCCCCGAAGACAGGCCTCCTTAGGGTCAGGACTTTTGGATATCATGTATCAAAGACACAAATATAATTTTCGAGATATCAATCTATACAGTCTACACTTAACCAGTTTTATCTTTAGCAAGCTTTGTTTCTCCAAGAGACAGCACTGATTTTTTTCTCTTATTTCTGTCGTATGATAACGATCTCTAACTTGATTTATGTCGCTCACACTCATTAAAAATTATGTCTGTTATTTGAAATACAGATAGAGTGCAAAAAGAAGCTGAAACGTTACTTTCAAAATAGTATAATGATATTTATAACATCATCATTACTAAACTATATTGATACTTCAAAAGAAAAACTAGAGAGATAGAAGACCTGGACATGGCTCAGAAGGTGATATCGCTAGAGAGAAACTGAATCTCTCTTATTTGCAGTGCAAGTCAATGCCAGGAGAACAATTTATATCAAAGCAAAAAAGCTTGGTGTAATGGTTAAAGTTATAGGAAATGGACTCGTCGACCCGAGTTCAAATCCTGGACGTGGTAATTGCATTTCACTTAGCCTAATACACTTGGTAAAGGTATTAATTCTACCTCTCCCTCCAGCTATGAGTAAATAGTAGAGCAGACTGGGCTCTTTAATCTTGATTAGGCAACCGTTCTAGGAGAAGGAAAACTCTGAATTCAAACCTGTTAAACTCCGCTTAAGAAATTGACCTTGTGTCACATCCTGCTCGCGCGGAGGAGTTGTTAAATATATATATCAAAGCAAAAATAGATCAGACGCAACGAAATAGCAAGTGTTGAATGTGTGGAGACGAAGACGAAACGGGTAATCACGAAACAAGTGAATGCAGCAAACTAGCAGGAAGAGAGTCCAAGACTAGACAGGACTTGCTGTGAAATGTGTTGCACTGGTAATTAAATGAAATTTTGCCATGCTTCTAAATGGTATATGGATAAACCAGAATCTGTCCTAGAGAATGAGATCCATAGAATTCTCTGAGACTTAGACGAACAGACATATTACTTAATCCTGACTAATAGACCGGGACTAGTTTTAATCAACAAAAACAAAAAACAATAAAAACAAAAACAAAACAAAAAACAAAAGCAGTGGAACATGAATGTAAAGGTCGTGCCAATTGTAGTTACAGCGTCTTCAGTGACTGTGAAGTCCAATGTTCGAAATACAGACCCATCCCTGAAGATGTTGATGTGCCAGTGCTTTGTTGTCATCGCTTTCTTCTGGACCTCTGGCTTCATGGTGTTGCGCTAGGAGGACAACAGACATGAATAGTCCGCTACAGAATGCCTGCCATCACCGAGTTAGCACACTCTTAGGAGTACCTGCAAACACTAATGGACTAGTTCACCCAAGACTCTCAGGACTACAGCCTGACTATTAGTACATACACACACACACACACACACACACACACAATATATATATATATATATATATATATATATATATATATATATATGCACCATAGCCGGTGGAGAAGTTCATCGAGTTTACACATTTTTATAGCTCATTCATAATTTTAAAAAGTTAAGGGTTTGCAGGACAATCCTATAGGTGTTATGGCTAAATGTGGCCACCGAATGAACGGTGGGAGCCTCTCCGACTGCCCGTCTAGCCTAAGTATGGTCTAAAGTGGAGTGTCGCGTGTCATTGCCTGTTCAGCCACATAGATTTCGTCCTTAAGCGTCACCTGTCGATGTAAACTCTTAAACAAACATTCTTAGAAATAATCATTTAGTTAAGTGTAACGAATACTTGTTACATGACATCAACTCTCGTGTACAGAGCAAAATCGAAAAGTTACACTTAGTTACTGGCATAGAAATAAAAGTCATCGGGGTGGCCAGACAGGGTGGGAGTCTATCCCCTTTTCACTTGCGCTAGACCAAGGGAATTGTTTTGGCATCTGTGGTGGAGCACCACGCCTACTGTCAGCTCCTTACCTTACCGCACAGATCCCTGAACTACTCATACACTGAGTTGGCGAGGGTCGGTATCGAACTAGGAACCTTGTGCCTCAATTTCAAATCTTTGCTACCGAATGAGCTTCGGTTTGTGCGTGGTTCCCTTCGTTAATCGGACTGAGTGTTCAACATTTTGGGATTTCATTCATTGTGGGATGTCAGTAAATAACAACATAAGTATACCCTAAGCGTTACAAAATTAATTTTATTTTCTCCTTACCCCCCAAAACACCCCCCTGACTATTTCTATTTTTAGTGTTACATAGAATCAAAACATATATAATTAGTTAGTATTTATTATATTATTGGAAATCTGAAATGAAGTAAAAAGTAAAGTCGTCGGGGTGGCCTAAAATCTGTGTCAGCCAATCAGCGAGGGACTCTATCTCCTTTTCACTAGCGCTAGAACAAGGAGATTATTTTGCCTCCGAGGTGGAGTGCCACACCTACCATCAGTTTCTTACTTTACCGCACAGATCCCTGAGCTACTCATACGCTGAGTTGGCGAGGAGCCGGTATCGAACTAGGAACCATGTGGTTTCTAGCCGAACGTTCTACCGACTGAGCTAATGAATATATAGCAAATCATATATATCTACGCATGCCACATCAATATTTGGTATCACTGTTGTTGTTTGTCACTTCTGCTTGGAATCCTCCTAGTGTCATCGACCTCGCTAAATAAGTAGGAGATAACTCCATATTTTTTTTTATTTTCTGGTTTTATGCGTTTTTTTTTTTTTTCCAATTCTATCTTGTTGGATAATAGACGTTTATCAGTTCATTGTTAAAGGACATTCCACCTATAATTTTTCTTTTTATATAGAAACCACGTGACATGCTCGGCCAATCAAACTCCTTTTCGTTTTGCTTCTTAAGTGGAATAATAGAACACATGTTAAAGATAATACACTATACAGTTACGAGCAAAAATATTATAAAATTGATATAAAACTAACAGGACCTGTGGATATACCACATTATGATAATTTAACTATCACACAGTTTTAAATGTTTACTTAAGGTATGTCGCAAAATAGTGCAGTATGTAAAAAGTATAATAATCTTTATTTAACTCTCTCTCATTCTTTTTTCTTTATTTCCTTCTTTTACTCTTTTCCTTATTTCGACTGAAACAGATTAGCGTTACTGCTTCCGCGCGTTTATCCCCTCTATCTATATTTCCCATAGCCTCTTTTTTCTTTCTTTCTTATTGTATTCTTATGTGTAGCATGTCCACTGTTTTCCTTTTCTTTCTTTACAGTTAAACCGGAATGGTCAATCATTTAGCTGTGGTGACGAAACTCATGAGAAATAAGAATACGACGGATAAGCAACACCATATAATCATGATTTATATTTTTGCATTTATTTTGGACGATTTGGACGGTCTCATTTTTAACCAGAGGGTGTTGCAAGATGATAACGGTCGTATTATTAAGGAATAAGACTATTAGTATATAGATACTCGTACCTGGATAGATATATCTCATCAAGAGAAAGCGATATTAATACAGGTATAGGGTAGGCATGGTCTGCCATAGACAGATTATCAGTCATGTAAAAATCCGATCTCACTGACAAGTTAACGTGACAATTTTCCAAGCCGTAGTTGTATCAGTACTACTCTATGGTTGCATTCCCTTAGACCTTAACGAAGCGCCAAGAGAATAAACTAGAAGTAAGCTACACAAGAATGCTGCGCACAATATTGAATAAAACGTGGAAACACACACCCAATAAGAAAGTAGTTGTACGACCACTTGATCCAAGTCACACATAGCATCCAGGTGAGACGAATAAAGCATGCTGGGCACAGCTGGAGAATCAAGGACGAACTCATAAGTAACTTTCTCCGGTGGAAACCAGCACATGGCCATGCCAGTGTGGGCCATCTAGCAAAGACCTACATGACCATCTCTGAGCGGATCCTGATGCTGCACAGGGGACCTGTCGAGGGAAATCAATGAATGGGATGATTGGCAAGAGATTGTCATGGAGATCCATGCTACTAGCGCCGTGACATGATGATGATGATGATGATTGATGATAACATAGCTCTAACCGTCAAAATTGTCATTATGCCATTTGCAACTTAAAAAAAATTGTAATCCTTCAATTCCTTCTAGAAAGTGATAAATCTATTTGGGCCAGAGTTTGGAGACGTAATATCGCCCAGTGCAGGGGTCTCCAAATTACGGTTTTGGGCCAGATACGGCCAGCGAAGGCATTTCATTACCCCCCCCCGACGGTATTTGAGTGTTTCCTAATTTGATAAACGTTTTGAAAATTAATATATTGGTTAACGTTATTTTTGCGCATCTTACGCAGTTCCCATCCCTGAATATAACATGGAAAGATACATTTTGTTTTACATCTTTTTCTCAGAGCTTTTATTCTGGCTAAGAACTATTGAACACAATGATAATGTGGCCCGCGCTCGTTATTTTTTCAATTATCGGCCCACTTTTTAAAAAGTATGGTTATCCCTGGTCCAGTGCGTTTCAATGCGTTTTACACTCGAAAATAAATCAAACGTCTCAAAACACTGACTATAAATGGCTTTAACCTCGGACTAAACCAGCATCATAACACCGATACAAACTATATGCACTGGCCCGCAAATGTCCTCCGATTTAAGTTTCATTAAAAACTCACAGGAGTATATCATTAAGATCCATACATACCGATCAATAAAGAAAAAAAGGAAAAGAATCTTCAAATGTTATGACGTCATGTCTATTAAATGCAATCACCTGATTGTGTCTTATGCCACGACCTATTAAAACTGTTTACAAGGCCAATGGATGGATCAACAAACATATTGATCATATATACCTATAGAAATTATACTTATCTTGTTTTCTTCTTTTCTTTTTGGTACATAATAATCTTTTAAAGAACTTTAATTACAAAATCTAATTAACCTGGTTTTCAAGATCTATTTATACAATACTGGAAGCGGCTACCCAGCGACTCCTAGTTAGAGGTGGGCGAAACCTTGATGAATTGATTTGTTTATATTTGAGATTTAAAAATGCTGGGCATTTTCATGTAGAATTCCTATGCTATTTCTATGTATATTTTAATTTGTAAATATCTTTAAATATAAATTAATTAATTTTAGATATCTCTTCATAAAATAATAGAAGGCGCTACCCAGCGACGTCTAGGTAGACGGGGGGAATCCTGATGGATTGATTTTTTTTAATTTTGGGATTTACATATTCCGGACAATTTAAAGCAGAATTTCAATGTATATTCTGATGTGCAAATATATTCGCATATAAATCAATTCATTTCAAACATCTATTTATAAAAATACTAGAAGCGTTAAGAATTCGGCGTTAAGCAACACCAGATAATCAAGATTTACATTTTTTCTTTCTATCTTGGACGATTTGGACGGTTTCATTTTTAACCAGGGGGTATTACAAAATGATAGCAGCTGGAAGATTAAAGAACTAGACTATTATTAATTATTCTAAGATATTTGTAAGTATAGGAATGGTTCAAAAATCTATAAGCCACGACCAGATACTTTATAACTATTGTGGCCTTTTTTTTTTATACATTTATAGATTTGTCACACACCTCTCGCCTTTATGTGAGCCTCACTTGTAGAGAAAATTAAACAGAAATATAGTTTTATAAGAAATGTCTCTTCATTCTGCCTTTGTTCTTTTTAACCATTCTCATAATTCTATTTTCTATTAATATTTTGACGTAATATTCAGCACTCAAAATTCCAACTTCTTTATCCTATTTTTTTCTTTCTTTAAATGCAAAAGCCACACTCGATTTCTTTAGATGTTAAATTTACCAATATAAACATCGAAGTTAGTTTATGTGTTCGACCTGTTCACATCTGAAAACCTCTGACTTTTTCACTTTTATTCCAACTTTGCACAATCGGGACAATTAAATTGTAGCTATATTTTGGTAACATTTGTTCTATTTGTGCAAATAAATAATTCATTTTCTTAACTCAGGAGAGAGTTTATTTTTTTCACATCAAGTCAGTTTTAAAAATATACGTCTCTATACGGTTAAAAGTCTTAATATTATTACTATTTTAACATTGCATTTTTTTTTATATTCATATTTATTAAAATCACTACAAATAAAGAATAAAGTTCGTTTTCAAAATATCCTTACTATATAGAATAAGATGAATAATTTGTCTAGGAAATTAGTTATTCTCGTTTTTTTTTCTAGATAGACAGACAGACAGACAGACAGACAGACACACACACACACACACACATATATATATATACATTTCCATTTCTCCTGGTCTATCTATCTATCTATCTATCTATCTATCTATCTATATATATATATATATATATATATATATATATAGATGTGAGGTATCCAAAACTTGGTAGTAAGGGATGATTCTATATTTGATATCTGAGACAAACTGTATCATTATTGTTTGGTTCGGTATGTATAAATACAGTGAATCTTTAAATCGCTACGAAGAGCTCAATTTATAATAATCTTTATAGATTATATACAGAGCGATATTTATCTTTGAAAGGAAGGAAAAACTCAACACCGTTATTCCATAATAAATTTATTTCGACCAAAATAGGGACCTTTCATTTTTTTTTTAAATCCAGTCTCATCAAATGGGTAATCATTAATAATTATTGATGATTACCCATCTGATGAGACTGGATTTTCTTAAATCAACTTAGAATTATAAAGGCACAAATTTTGGTCGAATAAATTCATGGAATAACGGTGTTGTGTTTTTCCTTCCTTTCATATATATATATATATGTGTGTGTGTGTGTGTGTGTGTGTGTCTGTCTGTCTGTCTGTGTCTGTTTCTGTGGGTTTTTTGCTGAACTCAACGGTTAATTCTTTTGACTTTTTTTCAATCCTTTCTAATTGTCTGGCGTTCTTTTTGATATTAGGGTAGACTTGGTGTATGAATTCACCAAAGGATCTAACATGGGTACTTTAAAAGAAACAATGGAAACATTTCATCAGTTCCTCAACTGATGATGGCACTAGGTAGTGTAAGAACCTTTGTTGGATTCATACACCAATTCCAATCTAATATTAAAAAGATGGCCAGCCAATTAGAAAGGATTAAAAAAGCTCGTCCAACAAGAATTGTCAACTGAGTTCAACTAAACATGTTTAAAAGAAAAAACTGCTGCCAATATATATATATATATATATATATATATATATAATATATATATATATATATTATAGCTTCTCTCCCGATGAGTCCAGAATAAAAAACAAGCTCTGAACATAATTTTTATAAATCGAAATATTGTTCAATATTAGCTATGAATATGATATAAAATATTTTCTCTTTAACAGTATTGTGTGTTTTCATATCCTTTTATCTATACTTATATATTTATTCTTCAGGCCTAAAAACTTCTATAAACCAATTTTTAGGAGTAGAGGAGCTATAGAACACATTCTATAGACAAAAATAGATTCCAAAATGTCGCCATTTTTCTCGACCCACTCAAAGTTTTCGATATTAAAATCGCTATAACTCGGCGAATATTTCAAATTGGAAGCTCAAATTTAGGGGATTGTCCAATTTTAACCTCCTCTACACCTCTACAAAATTTCAGAAAAATTGAAGGGGATGGGTGACATGGTCCCGATGATTTGACATGGAATTACACTTGGCTATTATATATATATATATATATATATATATATATATATATATATATATATAATATATATATATATATATATATATATATCAAATGTTGCTATAACATCGTCATTGTAGTAGCATTAATTGTTAATCCAAAAAGTACTCAATATATTTCGTATAATATAGTTGTAGAAAAAGCTTTTCTCTCTGCCATGGTTTCAGTGTTGAAGGTACACCTAGATCAGGAGAACTAAAAAATTATAGTAGCAACATTTTATTTATACTTGTCAGTATAAGAATTAGAATTGGTTTGAAATTTCTATAATTAATTTTCATACTATTAGTTAAATAAATATATGTAATTTGTTTAAGAAATATTTTATGAGGCCAGAATTTTCATCTATCAAATAAACATATTTTGCCTGTCATCTCTTTTTAGTCTACTTACTGTTATTAGTTTATTTACTGATTAAAAAAAAACATGTGGATAACATCTAGGTTTAGAATTTTCATAACCTTTCCCAGAGTCAGTAATAGTATCATTCTTTAAATATGTACATGAGTTTATATATATATATATATATATATATATATATATATATATATGTGCACAAACACACACACACACACACACACATCTTATTATAATGGAGATTGTGGGTTTGTATGTCTGTAACCGAAACTATATCACTATTCAAGTCACAATTCCCTTAGTTATTTACGTCACATTCTCCATGATTTTATTTTTAATTAAAATTATTATTAATAAAATTGTTTTACATCATTAAGACTGTTGACCATATCTACATACTAACAACATGCAATTGTATTTATATATACAAGAAAATAGCGGTTTACAGTGTGAACTGGAAGGCTAATTTGCATATTGATCTTAAAAATTTGATTTTAATAAATATATGCTTAGTATTATTGATTTCTAATTGTTTGGTTTTATATTAATGAATATGAGCAAAAATCTCGGGGATAAATCTTAAAAGAAATCCATTAACAAGAAGAAATAACTGTAATATTATTCTTTACTTCCTTTTTTAACTAAATAGTTAAATTAGGAAAATTTACCAATGAAAGACGGGAGTAAGGGAAAATGATGCAAGAGTTAATTTCAAAGTTGTTCTATTTTTCAATCATACCCCCTCTTTTCCAAATATTTTTATCTGAATTCTTATTCAGTTTCATTAGCCTTTCTAATTTAACATGATATTTTATTATATTAAAACTTAAATACTTGCACCCGGAGGGTGCATATATTTGCTAGTATATATATATATGAACATATATATGAATATATATATATGTATATTCGTATATATATATATGTGTGTGTGTACATATATATTCATATATATATATATATATGTATATATATATACATACATATATAAACTATAATATATATATATATATATATATATATATATATATATATATATATATATATATATATATATATATATATATATATATATATATATATGCTAAAATATTGGTTTTCTATATTGTACATGAACCGATAAATATCGATTTGACGTTAATATTGATTTCCATTGACAGGCTGTTGCATTTTGCTGACTGTATCAATTCTTTATAGGCCTTACTGAAAACTACATTTAGCACTGTACATTCTCACTGGCCACAGAGCGGTGGATAGATAAACTTGCTGTTCTTTGAGAATAAGGTTAATTCCTTTAAAAAAATATAAATCCATATTGTGATACATACTGCTAAATTTACCTGAATTTTCTTCCATGAAATGTTTATAATAATCCACGCGACCAGTCTATAAGTTTAAATTATGTATTCTAGCATGCCTTATATGTGAGAAATAATAGGAAGCGCGTGGTGTAATGGTTAAAGTCATGGGAAATGGACTCGTCGCCCCGAGTCCAAATCCTGGACGTGGTAATTGCATTTCACGTAGCGCTAATACCTTTGGAAAAGGTATGAATCCTACTCTCCCTCCAGCTATGGGTAAATAGTAGGGCAGATTGGGCTCTTTAACCTTGGTTAAGTAACCGGTCTATGAGAAGGAAAACTCTGAATTCAAACCTGCTGAACTCCCTTAAGTAATTGACCTTGTGTCGCATCCTGCTCGTGCGGAGGGGTTGGTAAATATATACATATGTGAGAAATATACCGACACTTGTACAAACGTATAACCGTATACCCGTGGTTGTATACATATATAATTGTCTTCTTAATACTTAACTTTTTTCTGATGATACATAGAATAAAGAACAAATCTGTATTATATATACTCAGAAATTAAGTATGCGCTATAAGTGGTCCACGTTGTTTGTTAAAATAAGTTTTTATATATACATCCCCATTATTATTGATTTATATAAAGTTTGTTTTATTTGAATATATAATATAATGTAATATAATATAGATTTTAAGATGGGGGAGGTAATTATTTATTGTATCGCTACGATGTTATACATAGTGTACATGATGTATTATGTGATTAAATTGAATAATAGCGTACTGCACGATAAGTTTATGTCGATTTAAAACGTGCAGTCAAATTTATATCGGCCTGTTAGCCTTGTCAGATTTGTCTGACAATGGGAAAATTTGCTGTCAAACCTGATGAATCCAACAGGTCGAAATAGATTCATTATTTGATGAATAACAAAATATTTTTTCATTTATTGGATTATATTTTACTCCGCACAGACACACCGCACAGACACACACACAAGCATAGACAGATAGACAGACAGACACCGCATATATATATATATATATATATATATATATATATATATATATATATATATATATATATATCGAAAAACAACAAAAAACTCATTTTCTATGATATTGTCACGAAGAAGGTTTTGCATAAACAGAAACTTTCAAGCTTCCACATTAATATGAGAATTAATTCATCTGTTTTACAACACTTATTTTTCTAATTTATATGTGTTTTCGGATCATCTCCATACTTTAGTCTGATATATATTATATATATATATATATATATATAATATATATATATATATATATATATATATGATTATGCACTGTAGCTGTGTAAATATCATTAAATATATCTATTTCAATTTCCATGTTCTCTGAAAGACGATTAAAGATTTACACACACACACACACACACACGCGCACACACACACACACACACGCACACACACACACACATATATATATATGTATATATATATATGTATATACATTATATAAAGTACACTTTTTATCTCACATTATTTTTTTCATGTCCCTGTTGTAGAAAATTGTGGTTCATTTATAAAGGAATCACAATTCACCATTTGATTTACATACCAGCTTCTAGCGATGGAGGTAAATAATTTATCGATGTCTTCACGAAGCCGACTCGATGCTAATATTTGCCCATCTTAAATATCATACATTTATTAGAAATACAACCAGACATTGCCCAAAGAGCAAAATCGTCTTGAGATGGTAAGAATGATAAATTCTTCGCGAAGCTGCCAGAATGATATATACATCGAGATATTGTAAGAATGAAGATGCATTTTAAGATTGTACGATGACAAATTCGTGTGCGAATCGACAGATATAACTAAATATGCTCAGAAAGTACATCTTGAATCTGTCAGCTTGAAAAGTTCATCCATTAGATTCTGTACATAAATGTATGCAAAGCAAGATTTAAAAATAAAGACAAAATCGCCAAGTCTTCAGAATACATATTTATCGACAGACAATCAGAAATATAAATCAAGATATTGTCAGAATAAAACTAACTTCCTGTTGGCCTGTCAGAATGACAAAACCTATCTCTTTATATCCCCGAATAAAGATACGGCAGTTTTATAGTCAAATATCTGAACGCATCTGGATACAATCAGGTGTCATTTTGAGCTTCTCAATATGGCGTATTGTGAATAATTTCTGAACTGCATGAGGCATCTGTTACAAGTCAAATAAATAATATCGTGAAACTCACAGTCGTAACCATCTTATGAATACATCTATCTGCACGCCGTATGAATAGTACATTTTTTCTGATTTTTATATTTCTCTAGAGGCTTTAAAATTTGTGCATCTATGATTTCTGATACTTTTGCAAAGAAGTATTAGAAATACACGATTTTATAACGAGAGTAGATTAATACTAGGGACTGGCAAACTGAGCCTAAAATGCGTTTTTGACAAAATGACTTTAGCCCCCCCCCTACAGAAAATAATTTACCAAAAATCAGGGAATTATCGGATTTTAATGAAATTTTCAGTGTGTATTTATCAATGAATGCTCTTTATAATGCATTATTTATTTTATTTCAATACTTTCTCATTTTTTTCAGGTCGCTTAATTTTGACCCTCCCCTTATGTTGGGGGCGTAAAATGTTTTTCAAGTTGGTCATATATTGTACTAATTACAGTATAAATAATGAGATAAAAGACCGAAGTTATGAATAGAAACAAAAAAAGAATTACGGTTGCGCTTCTATGAGAAAATAAGTACCGAAAATCGAAAAATAAATCGTAAAAAAATAATAGATAATTAATTTTTTGGAGATTTTTTTTACTCATTTCGATAATTATTTAATTGGCTATTATTTTATAAAAGATAAAATTATGCATCGATGTTTTTTTCTGCTTAAAAAGGGGAGGGGGTACATTTTCAATCGAGTTTTTCTTCAAAACGTATACTTTTTTTTAGATAAAATAAGGTTTGCATTAAGTAGATATTTATTTCTAGAATCTAAAAATATAACATTTTAAACTTAAAATTTTTATTTGGAATGAATTTAATATATTAACTTTTCATAGCAAAAATACTAAATTAAAGTTTTGAAATAAAATAACTGATGCATTATAAAATTCATTAATTGTTAAATCAATACTGAAAATTTCATTAAAATCGGATAAATACCTGATTTTTGGTAAAAAAAATTTCCATCCCAAATGTTACGTTAAAATTGTAAACAAGCGTCTGAAACCATTGAAAAACTGCCAAAATGGCGGATCGCGTCGAAATTGACCAAAACAAATAGTTTTAAATCTTTTAAAAATAAACTGCATATGTAATCATATTTTTCTTTTTTTAATGATGGTTATTATGTTACTACTTATCGATTTAGAGGAAGTTTAACCTTAAATAATAGATTTAATTATTCTTAATTCGCTTTTAAAACTCGTAGTATCCGGGTTTTTTTGCCAGTCCCTAATTAAATCCTAATAATAAGCATATTATTAGAATATTAGCTGAACCTGTGGGTATACCACTGAATGAAAATTCAATTATTACAACATGTACTGTGTTTACTTAAGGATTGGGATTTTTTTTCAGATTTTTAGATTTCACTAGAGGTTTTAAAACAATTGGCGCATACGATGTCTTAGAATTTTGCCAAGAATGATTCGAAATATTAGATTTTATAACGAGAATAGATCAAATTGGTTGGTTGGTTGGTTGTGTTTTACGGTATGTCAACTCATGTTGGGTTATTTTATGCCGGAGACGTTTAGTTTTATTCATTCTTGGCAGGTTATCAATTTTTTTAAATCAATTTTTTAGATCCATTTCTTCCAACTCACTTTCTTCTATTTAACCCATAGATAGGACCCTAACAGGTACTACCACTCCAGTTAAGAGTGGACCAGTGATTATTGGTGTTGAACGGTTACTCGAAATTCCCGAGAACTCCAGAACTAGAACTTCACCATCAGGTAGAGTTTAATGTCATACTCAGATTAATAAGACCCCCAGTCACCTCCTTTCACACACATATATGATAAAAAAGTGTTGGGGGTGCCATAAGTTCAGTAGATTTGGGTCAATCATATAGTTTCCTGGGCTTACTTAACCAGCCGATTAATCGGAGAATGCCTCTCCAACCGCCCGTCTAGCCTAAGTATGGTCCAAAGTTGAGTGTTGCATGTTATGGACTGCTCAGGCACCAGAATTCCGTCCTTAAGCATCACTGTTCACTACCCACACCAACAGGGTACCCCATTGGGAGGATCTTACACTTCTGTAGAGGCGCAGTTGGTGTATTCTAAAGCCCCATCCTACAGGGCTCATATTATTATAATGACGAGCTTATATATCCGTAGATCGAACATAGGAAACAAAAATCACAATTTTCAAATCACATTTATAATTTATACATATAATTGGTAGTTAAGAATTCGTTATTTGCGTTAGTCACAACAGACCTATACTGGTTAAATCGAACTTAACGGGCCTAAATTCCACCATCGCCGAAAGAAAAAAATACCAAAATCATTGATTTAACCGAATTTATTGAAAAATTCACATTTTGATATATTAATGAATAGTACAAGTTATTTTATTTAAAAACTTTAACACTTTGTCAGGTCAATTAACTTTAAACCACGCACCTTTGAGATGTAACACAGATTCTGAAATGTACGTGGTTTAAAGTTAACTGACCTGAAAAAAGTTTTTAGATAAAATAACTGGTGCATTATATCTTTTATTCATTTATATATGAACACTGACAATTTCATTAAATTCGGTAATTACACTGATTTTTCTTTTCGGCGGGGTGACATACGATGGTGGAATGTAGGTCCGTTAAGTTCGATTTAACCCATACACTAATGGGAAAACGGTAGTATCTCACACCCACAACTCACAGTCATGCGCATTAATGTCAAATTCAATTAAAGATACAAAACACACACGAACTACTTTCTTTTTCACTTATTTCTTCTGGATATCTCGTAGATTTTAGAATTAGCACTTTATTCTGTAGATATATCCACTACTTTTCCAACGCTGCTTTAGTTCGTTTATTTCATACAGATGTACGTTCCCATCGTTACAGCATAGGAAAGTTTCAAAAAAAAAATCGAACTCACCAAACTGGCTGTCTCAATTTCATATCAGGGTTTTCGGTCTCTCTCGAAAAAAAATCGATCTTAATCTTTCTTCTTCTTCTTCTTCTTCTTCTTCTTCTTCTTCTTCTTCTTCTTCTTCTTCTTCTTCTTCTTCTTCTTCTTCTTCTTCCCCAGTTGGCATCCAGGCAAAATGGATGTGGTGCTTGAAGTTTAACGAAGCTTTTAGAAACGCCCGGACTGTAAGCAATAATTATGTCTTGGTTCCCAAGCAGATATAGTTTTACAAACAAAATAGATATTTTGACAGAGAAAATGTGATATCTTACCCAGGTAAGATATCACATTTTAAGATATCACATTATAAATGATTACATCAGCTAGTATCTATTTGTCTATATGTCTGTCGATATTTCTGTTTGTCTGTCTATCTGTTTGTCTGTCTATCTGTTTGTCTATCTTTCTATCAACCTATCTCTGACTATATATATATATATATATATATATATATATATATATATATGTATTATGGACTCTCCCGTCGATTTTCGACGTATGAGGGTTCATACACACAATGGACACCCACAGAGTCATTTGTTTATAGTGGTGAAGGCTTGTGTTGGACCATCCACCCTTTTTGGCACAGTCGATAAGAAAGAATTGGTGCATCAAGGGTTGCCACAAACACAATCAATGACCGACCTCAGTAATTTTGAATTCAGAGTTACCCCTCTCCTAGACTGGTTACCTACCCAAGGCTGAAGGGCCCAGTCTGCCCTACTATTTAACCCATAGCTGGAGGGAGAATATATGGATTCATACCTTTCCCAAGGGTATATATATATATATATATATATATATATATATATATATATATATATTAAATATACCCTCTAAATATACCCTCTAACCAAAGCAAAATCAATAAATAATTTTAATCGGTTTTGCTTATAAAACCACTCTTACGCCTCATAACCCATACTATTATTAAACAACCATAGTAAAATAAATACCCACAAATCGATTCGCATCTTTTGTTTACATTTTAATACACACGAAAAAACACCTCGATTAATTAAGTGGATTTAACCCTGAAGATCCTAATAGTGAAAATCGAGTAGGTTTCTATTGTATCCATTTCTTTAATAAATTTGCTCTACTTTGTATTGAGCACTTTGTATTTGTTATATCGCTGACTTACTCCCTAGATTTTGTTCACCTCCAACGATCGTGCCCATATTCACCTGTAAGCCACATATATATATATATATATATATATATATATATATATATATATATATATATATATATATA
>CM042139.1:9762489-9764989 GCA_023376005.1 Doryteuthis pealeii | reverse complement strand
CTAACCCGGCCCCTATAATATATAATAATAAATATATAATAATAATAATAATAATAAAAGACTCAAAAGGTATCGAGAAAGAATTAAACAAGACTCAAAAGGTATCGAGAAAGAACTAAACAGTACAAACAAAATAGGACCTTCCAAAACAATGAAAAGAGATTTTACGAACAAATTAATGGAGCAAAAACAAACATTAGTGAACACCCAAATGCAACAGAAGCAGAAAAGTTTTGGAGTAATATATGGATGAGGAAAGAACATAATAAGCAGTCAAAATGGATAAGTGATATTAAGAATGAACTGATGGAAATTGAGGAAGGACCTGTAGCCAGTGTTCATGTAATTACGCTTAAATCCGTACTCAGGAAAGTAACAAATTGGAAAACACCAGGCCACGATGGCATACATGGATTCTGGTTCAAAATATTTACTTCTATCCACAAAAAAATGGCCCAGCAACTGAACAGATGTCTACAAGAAACAGAAGTACCCGAATGGATGACGAAAGGAACAACTACCCTAATCCAGAAAGACCCTAAAAAAGGAAATATCCCCAGCAATTATAGACCGATAACTTGTCTACTCATGATAAGGAAAATACTGACTGCCGATATAAAAGAATAAATATACATTTCACTCAGTTGGCGAAACCTTTTCCCAGAAGAACAGAAAGGATGCCGCAATGGAAAAAGAGGAACACACGATTTACTGTATATGGACCAATACATTCTTAAAGAAGTAAAAAATAGACGGAAAATATTGCAATGTCCTGGATCGACTACAGAAAAGCATATGACATGGTCTCACATACCTGGATTTTAGAATGTTTAAAAATGTACAAAATTTCCAACAACATCATACATTTCATTGAAAAAGACATGGAAAACTCGAGAGTTCAATTAAAATCCGGAAAACAATCCCTGGCAGAAGTAAAAATCCAAAGAGGTATCTTCCAAGGAGACTCATTATCATCACTACTGTTTATTATAGCAATGATGCCTCTCAATCACATACTTAAAAAATGTACAGGGGGATACAAATTCACTAGCGCACAAGAAAAAATAAACCACCTTATGTACATGGATGACATAAATTTTTTGCAAAAAGTGAAAAAGAATTAGAAACCCTGGTACAAACTATTAGAATATATAGCCAAGATATAGGAATGGAATTTGGAATTGAAAAGTGTGCTATGCTAGTAATAAAACGCGGTGAAAGAAAACTAATGCATGGAATACAACTGCCAAATCAGGAAACTATAGAATCACTTGATAAAAATGAAAGCTACAAATACTTAGGAATTTTAGAAGCGGACAATATCATGCAAAAAGAAATGAAAGGAAAAGTTAAAAATGAATATCTCAGAAGAACTAGAAAACTTCTTGAAACCAAACTTAACATCAGAAATCTGATCAAAGGAATCAATACCTGGGCTGTCCCCATTATAAGATACTCAGGACCATTCTTAAAATGGACAAAAGAAGAACTCCGACAGATTGACCAAAGGACGAGAAAATTAATGAAAATGCACAAGGCTCTCCCCCTAGAGATGATAGAGATAGATTATATGTGTCAAGAAAGGAAGGGGGAAGAGGTCTTGCCAACATAGAGGAATGCGTAGAAACCACAATCCAACAACTTGAGCATTACACAAGAAAGATCAAAGACAAATTACTTATGGCGGCCATCAATAATAGAAGTGACAGATGGACAAACAGAAAAACAACAAAGACTAGAAAACAAAAATGGGAAGAAAAACAATTATATGGACACTTCAAACGACAAATCGAAGAGATTGCACATGGAAAGACTTGGACATGGTTGAGAAAAGGAAACCTCAAAAGAGAAACAGAATCATTAATAATTGCTGGACAAAATAATGCCATAAAGACAAACTATATAAAAGCGAGAATTGATAAGACCCAACAAAATAGTAAATGTAGACTTTGTGGTAATAGAGATGAGACTGTAAACCACATATTCTGCGAATGTAGCAAACTATCACAACGAGAATACAAAACTAGACACGACTGGGTTGGGAAGGTGATCCACTGGGAATTATGCAAAAAATTAAATTTTGACCATACGACAAAATGGTATATGCATAAACCAGAATCTGTTCTTGAGAACGAAACGCATAAAATTCTCTGGTACTTTGAAATAAAAACTGATCACCTTATCCCTGCAAGAAGACTAGACCTAGTGTTGATAAACAAAAAAGAAAGAACTTGTCAACTGGTGGATTTTGCAGTTCCAGCAGAACACAGGGAGAAGCTACAGGAAAATGAAAAAATGGACAAATATCTGGACCTTGTCAGAGGACTGAAAAAGTTATGGAATATGAAAATCAAAGTGATACCAATTGTAGTTGGTGCATTTCGAACAGTCCCAAAAGGATTGGAAAAGGGTTTGGAAATCAGAGGAATGATTGAAACCATTCAGAACAATGCACTGCTATAATCTACCAGAATACTCAGAAGAGTCCTGGAGACCCGAG
>CM042139.1:9739989-9757489 GCA_023376005.1 Doryteuthis pealeii | reverse complement strand
ATGAAGAATTTGTCTGTCTTCGAAATCAAAGGAATATACACACACACACACACACACACACACATACACACACAAGTACATATATATATTATATATATATATATATATATATATATATATATATATATATATATATATAGTGTTTTCTTTTACGCTGCCTCCAAAAATAATTTCTATTTCGTCTGCTTTTTTTTAAACAGAACTGAGGAACTAAACAGTAAGAAAGTAGGGAAACATAACATGTCTATCTTTGCAATTTTTATCTTCATCTAGATTTTTCCAATGGTAGTTTTACGCTTTCCAGTGCAAAGAGTTATAATTGTGAATAACTCTCCATTCTCAGCAAATGCAGAGTGAGAGAGCGACGAGTTAAAATATGGAAATGAATAAATAAATAAAAGAACCCATCATACTATGTCATCAAGGACAATTTATATTACTTTCATTTTCTTGCAAACGATTCAGATTCGATTTATTCCCTCTTCGCTCATATTTCAGTTTTGACAATACATTTGATCCAAGCAGTTTCTTATCGGAATTGTGTTTATCGTGAGCAATCTATTGATATACGATAAACAACAGGAACTATGTAAATATTTTATAAAAAGTCTCTCTCCCCACCCACCCTCTCTCTCTCTCTCTCTCTCTATATATAATATATATATATATATATATATATATATATTATATTGTGGCAAAATGTATCGAGATTTTTTGTATTTTTGACACAACTTTTATTCCGAAAAAATTAACGTTCCATCCTTTGTTCATTTCTATCTTAGTAAATACAGCTTCAAACTACAAACTTTTATGGGCTTATATATATATATATATATATATATATATATATATATATATATATATGACTCTCTCTCTCTCACTCTCTCTCTCACCCTTTCTCTCTTTCTCTCTCTTTCTCTCTCTCTTTATCGGTCTAAATCTTTAAATAATGGAACTATTTAGTCCTTAGCTGGATGAATAAGGGCACTCCTCTTTCTTTTTTAATCATTCCAACTTTTATTTGATTACATTTATCTACAGTTTACTGGACCATATCAGTGCTACTATAGAGCTGCACCATTTAAACTCGATCGAAAGAGAAATTTTTGTACGGCCGTGAGGGGAATTTGGTAAGAAAGGTTTTTCATTTTTTCTGGTCAATTAATTTGAACCACGTATCTTTGAGGCGTAACACATATTTTCAAAGATACGTGGTTCAAAGTTAACTTACTTGAAAAAATGTAAAAGTTTTTGAATAAAATAACTTGTGCATTATATATTTTATCCATTTATATATCAACGGGCCGGGTTAGCTCAGTCAGTAGAGCGTATGCGTAGCACAGAGATCTGTGCGGTAAAGTAAGGAGCTGATGGTAGGTGTGGCGCTCCACCTTAGATGCGAAAATAATCACCTTGGTCTAACGCTAGTGAAAAAGAGATAGACTCCCTCGTTGCATGGCTGATACCGACATTAGGCCGCCTCGAAGACTTACTTTTACTTATATATCAACGCTGAAAATTTCATTAAATTCAGTTACTTCACTGTTTTTTTGGTATTTTTTTTCTTTCGGAGGCGTGACATACGGGGATGGAATTTAGGTCCGTTAAGTTCGATTTAACCCATTGTCGTCTGTCGTAAGTGAAGTGGAGTGAATAAGTAAGTAAATGATTTTTTAAAATATTAGATGTTTTATTTTATTTATTTAATTTTTTCCAACCCCTTCCGGCAATATCTTTCAACAATCAAGTTTTACATAGCCCTGAAGGCGTTTTTTTTATTACTAGTATATAAAATGGAACCGAGTGACTCCCGGTTACTTTTGTCAATATTAATCTTTTCGTTAGATTTCACTTTTTATGTTTTTATTTTCGTATTTATTTTTATTATTCTTCGACCATTTTTGTTTATCTTTTTTTTTAATTCCCTTTGTATTTCGAATTCGGGTTCGTGTTAATTTGACAAATTCTTGACGGGCATTTTTGTTTTCATCAATTTCTAAAATGATTTGTCATCTGTTATTCAATCCCATTTGTCGTCACAGGTTTTTTCCCCTTTGTGCATCCGTAGTTTTACTCTCTTGAATTCCAATGTCTCCAATAAAATTCCTTATTTAATTATGTTCTGTAGTTCGCTTGAGTTTTATGCGACCAATTTGGAATCATCCATGAATATTAAGTGGTTTGCACTCTCCTGGCCTGTTGGTTAGCTGGCACCCATCTTTACAATTGCACAAGATTAGATTACGTGGTTTCATGGATATGAAATATAGAAACGGAATCTTCTTGGAAAATTGCTTTTTCATTATTTACTTGTACTACTTGCTCTCCTCCGGCATTCAGCCTTACTCTCCATCTTTGTATGTATCAACGTTCCCGTAATTGTTAGCGTCATGGAGTATTCTACAATTTCTGTGTGGGTGATCATGCCGTATGGATTTCTATATTATATCAATCCGATTATCGTTTTTCTGAAAATTTTTATCCGGTTGTGGGACTCCAGTTTTGGATTCTGTGTTGGGTGGCTCTTCATTGTCATTGCTCACAGTTTTACATTGGCCGGAGTGATGGCACCTGTTAGGGTGCCATATCCAGGTAAGGTACCATATATTGGGTCAGATAGAGGTGCATGATGTAATGGTTAACCTCGTTGACAATGAATACGACACGGCTCGTTCAAATACTGAATGAGGCTGTTACATTTTATATAGAGCTGATACCCTTGGGAAATGTATGAATCCAGCAATATCCTCCATCTATGAGTAGATAGTAAGGAAGACTAGGCATTTTAAACTTGGTTTAGCAACCAGTCTAGAAGAAACACTCTGAATTCAAACTTGTTAAACTCCGCTTAAGAAATTGACCTTGTGTAACATCCTGCTCGTGCGGAGGTTCTGGTAAATATATGTGTTGGGTCAAATGAATTTGAAATTTATTAGTACGAGGATTCTTTAAACATTATAACTGTGATAAAAAAGGATTGAATTATAAATACGTACTTGAAGCTATTAACATGTGCAAAGGGAATTTCTTCTCATTCCTTTTTTCTTCTTCTTCTTCTTCTTCTTCTTCTTCTTCTTCTTATTATTATTATTATTATTATTATTATTGTTTCACACCTATTGTAGGCGGTGGTTTACTGGAGGCTGAGTGACAGCAAGTCTCCTCAGGTCTCCAGGAATCTTTTGAGTATTCTAACCAATCTGGAGTTTGGATGTTCCCGGTTATTCTCCAGAGCTTTGGGGATCGTTCCAAGTGCACCAATTACAATTGGTACAACCTCCACCTTCATGTTCAACAGTTTTCTCAGTTCTCTTGCAAGGTCCAAGTAGTTGCCTATATTTTCGTTTTATTTTATTTTATCTCGGTGGGTCACAGGGATGGCGAAATCCTCGATATGGTAAGGTTTCTCTTCTTCTTCTTCTTCTTCTTCTTCTTCTTCTTTTCTTCTTCTTTTTCTTTTTCTTCTTCTTCTTCTTATTCTTCTTCTTCATTATTATTTTCATTATTATTATTATTATTAGCTCCTTCAAACCATAAACTCGTTTACAGATTATATGTATAATACAGTGCTAATTAAACGCATAACTCTATGTAAACACTTCTTTAATTATTAAATAAGAACTGTTTCGAGAAACCGTGTTATTGCTTACCCATTATCTATGTTAGATAGGATTACATTAAAGTATATAATTGCATACAGATTGTTAGTATTATACATCCCTACTGGGCTGATTGTGTACTATATATATATATATATATATATATATATATATATATATATATATATATATATTATAGTTGTAGGATATGAACTCGTCAATCCGAGTTCAAACACTGGACACAGCTGTTTGCATTTCACATAACCCTAATACATTTGGGAAAGGGATAAATCCAACTATTCTCCCTCCAGCTAGGGGCAAATATTATGGTGGATTGGACTCTTTAACCTATACGTTGTCACTACACCTGTCTTCCGGCTGTTGGAGTTCAGGTTCAATCAATTCTAAGCAATATCCTGTTTTTGACCTCAGGCATATGTTGACACCTACGCATTTCCTGTGCCTGCGCGTGAGTCATTTGGGCCTGGTCTTCCGGCTGTCAATTTGTCGATCAGGCAATATATTACAGTTCTTTTGGAAATTATTCCTTAAGGCGACCATCCTTTTTGGCATGCATATCCGGTACCTAATCTTTGATCCCCTTCTGTCCCACACATTGTTAACAGAGAACACTTTGCATATAATCGATACTGACGTGTTCCATCAATATTAGGCATTGTAGAAATAAAACGCTGCCCGAATAACAAATAACTTATACATTCATGTATTGTATGAATTATATTTACAACGAATTGCATTTTTGTAAATATCTTGTTATTCGCACACAACAAATATAAATATTCATGTTGCGTTTACCTCTCATATTTCGTAAAATCCTCCATCTTCTCTGTCTTTTTTTTTTTGCTTTTGTTTTAGAGTTAACAATTACATAATGAGAGAATCGTGTATTTCAGTGTTTCTTTTGTGGAATTTGATAACGTGAATTTGCAAGAAGAAAGTGAATAATGTTTTCACTCAAAATATATTGCATTTCAAATACTATGAAATTGCGTTGCAAACAAAACCATTTTTCATTTTCGCCCTTGATAAGCATTTAATGCCAGCGGCCATTCTCTTCGTTTTGTTTGACTACTTATCAGAGTTCCTTACTCAAACAAGAATAAATTTTCATTGAATCATTTAAAAAAAATATTTTACGTAAAACATCGTTGTTTCCTTGGTGTTAAGAAAGCTTCTTAGCTAAGTTGGTTAAATTCAGAATCTGTCGTTTCTTCTGTCTCTTCTTTATCTTTTAGAAATAAATGATCCTAATATTCAAATAAAGAAAGATAGGCATAACATAGGCTTTTACTTTCATGACACTGCTACTTAGTATATATTGAATAAAATATAATAAGATAAAACAACCTACACTACTGAAAAATACCACACGCTTATAAATGCATGCAAACTATATTAACTTCTTTTTTTATATAGACTAAAATTGTGCTTTTTTTCAGTATTTATTCTATTATGCAAATATAGTTGCCTGAATTTATGTAAATCATTTTATATTGTTTATGATAAATCATTTGATTTGAAAAAAAACCCCTATTCAATTAGTTTAAAGTGATTTATATATATATATATATATGTGTGTGTGTGTGTGTGTGTGTTTATTTTGGCAGCATTTTTTATTTTAAACAAGTTTCGTTAAAATGTACTGACGATTCTTTCTAATTTTCTGGCCATCTTTTTAATGTCAGGGTGGAACTGGTCTAGAAATCCACCAGGCTTACCGTCGAGTGTGGAGGTGTCTCCTTTCTTTTTAAAACACATGACCTCAGTTTTATCGGAGTTCACATAGAGGCTGATGTTCCCAACTGCCTTCTCCAGGCAAATATATAAAAACATTTAAGCATAAAAATCTTAACTACTGCATTTGGCAATATAACAGTTTGAGAGATAAATTTTCGCCTCACGGAAATGGATAGTATTTTCTCGAAAATATTTTTTTTTAAAACGTGGAAATTGGTGAAATTTTAACAGACGTATATACATGATAACCGAAAAGTCAGTTGCAATTATATTTTATCATTGTTTCTTAGTAATTTATATTGGCTTATTCGTTTTTTTAATATAGAAATCCGTTTTCCTTAACTGGATGATTTTAAACCGTTGATTCTTGATGAGTAATTGTGTGAGTCATGTCTGGAAGCAAAACGGAAAGTTTGAATGACTTTAATTGACTTTTCATGTTTTAATTTTACATAACAAAATAAATTCACATAAAAGCTTGTTGTGTGCAGCAATAGAAATTATTTAAATTATTTCTTAAAAAGTGCAATCCACTTTTGAATGACCTGTATTTTTAACGGATTTAAATATCTAATCATATGATTTTTCTTCTGTATAACGATCTGAAGTGTAGCACAGTCATGAGCATCGAGATTGGAACCACAAGGATTGGGGTTCGGTACCAGTCTTTGCCAACTCAGTGTTTGAGTAACACAGCTTTGATATGCGTGGTGAAGTGTGGGGCTGATAGTAGGTGTGGCGCTCCATATCTGACGAAAGACTTTTTGGCTTACACTCGTTAAAAGTGAATAGGCTGACTGTTCGGCTCATACAGACAACAGTCTGCTTTACTCTATATACAGCTTCCAATTCTTCTATTCAATCATATAAAGAGTTAAAACGTCATCTCTCCCTCGCCCCCTCTCTCTCTCTCTTTTCTATCTCTCTCTCTCTCTCTCTCTCTCTCTCCTCTCTCTCTCGCTATATATATATATATATATATATATATATAAGTAAGTAAAGTCGTCGAGGTGGCCTAAAGTCGGTATCAGCCAATCAGCGAGGGAGTCTATCCCCTTTTCAATAGCGCTAGACCAAGGAGATTGTTTTTTAGCATCTGAGGTTGAGCGCCACACCTACCATCAGCTCCTTACTTTACCTCACAGATCCCCATGCTACTCATACGCTGAGTTGGCGGGGACCGGAATCGAACTAGGAACCTTGTGGTTTCTAGCCGAACGCTCTACCGACTGATGGATGATTAAAAAAAAAAAACAAACACAGGATGTCATGAACGATGGAAACTCATTTTAATTCTCGCTTTTACATGCAATGATCGCGTCATCGGCTTTCATCTATAAACGACAAGTAAATAACGGTAAATAACCTTTTATCACACATTCAAAACACACTGAACATCTTTCATCTTTTACTCATACAAATTTTCAATGTCCTAAAGAAGGTTTTGTTTAAAAAAAACGAAATACTTAAGTATCGACATATATATATATATATATATATATATTCTTATTATAATGGAGATTATGTGTTTGTTTGTCTGTAACCGAAACTATATCACTACTCAAGTCACTATCCATTTAGTTATTATGCATCACATTCTCCATGAATCAGTTTTATTTAAGTCTCAATTATTAATAAAATTGTTTTTCATTATTAATACTGCTGGCCATATCTACGTACTAATGACATGCAATTGTATTTATATATACAACAAATAGCGGTTTACAGTGTGAACGGGAAGGCTAATTTGCATATTGATATTTAAAATTTGATTTTAATAAATATGTGCTTGGTATTGTTGATTTCTAATTATTTGATTTTATCTTAATGAATACGAGCAAAAATCTTGGAGATAAATCTGAAAAGAAATCAATTAACAAAAAGAAATAACTGTAATTTTATTCTTTACTTCCTATTTTAACTAAATATTTAAAATAGAAAAATTTACTAATGAAAGACGGGAGTAACGGAAAATGATGGAACAGTTAGTTTCAAAGTTGTTCTAATTTTCAATCATACCCCCTCTGTTCCAAATCTTTTTATCTGCATTCTTATTCAGTTTGATTAGCCTTTCTAATTTAATATGAAATTTTATTATATTAAAACTTAAATACTTGCACCCGGAGGGTGCATATATTTGCTAGTATATATATATAATATATATATATATATATATATATATATATGCAACAAATAATCAAAATAATCACCATCAAAATTTTCTTCATTTCAACTTATGTTTTAATGTTGAATAACCATTTTGTTATCTTCGGAATCTTGTGTTTTCATGTCAGCCGTTCGTCACATTTTCGTTACCATCTTTGTTTTAGGGCCCCAACGGCCATCTTGGTCTTAGGACTCCAACATCTCTTCTTCACTGTTCGATCTTATTTACTGTGATCAATATTAACGACATTTTAAGTGTTCACACATACTTTATTATCGTGTATGAATTTTCTCCTTCATCTTACCGACTCCGTAGGGGTCACAGGGATTATTTATGGAAATTACGTTCTTTCGAATCAATGGAATTTAAAGTTAGCAACTAACTTCTAACTTCTAGGATCTTAGTCACCTGAGTTTAACTCATCGAAAAAAAAAAAAACAAGCTTTTAACTGACTTTAAACTGTTAATCATACTGATTTGATATTAATTACCTATTAACAATCTATTCTAATATATATATATATATATATATATATATATATATATATATATATATATATATATATATATATATATATATATATATATAAAGATATGCAGGAAGCGCGTGTTGTAATGGTTAAAGTCATTGGAAATGGACTCATCACCCCGAGTTCAAATCCTGGACATAGTAATTGCATTTCACTTAGCACTAATGTCCCTCCAACTATAGATACATTGTAGGGCAGACTGGACTATTTAACCTTGGTTAGGCAACCGATCTAGGAGAAGGAAAACTCAAGAAATTGACATTGTGTCACATTCTGCTCGTGCGGAGTGGTATATATATATATATATATATATATATATATATATATATATATATATATAAAGATACGGCTTTTTTTATTCATGTCTTATTAAAAGAACTGGTATGGAATCAGAATATGTTAATTCAGTGTTTTTTTCTGAATTTTCTTAATTCTTCTTTTTAGCTCAGTCCGCACAGGACCCGCCTAGGAATTGTAAGTTTCCCGGTTCGATATCGGTTCCCGTCAACTCAGCGGATGAATAGCACAGATTAGGTAATCTGATTTGTGCAGTAAAGTGGGGGCCTGACAGTACGTGTGGCGCGCCATCTCATCAAAATCATCTCTCTGGTCTAGCGCTAGCAAAAGGGGTATAGGCTCCATCGCTTTCTGGCTGATACAGATATGTCTTCCTGCCAACTTTACTCTTTTTTTACACTTACTTTTGACGCATATAATTTTTTCATCATATAACGTGATGCTACCAGCAGTTGAAAAATATGTCTTGTTGACGTTTATTTCGTAATTAATAATAATTTTTGAGTGTTCCTGAATTAGTGAGAAAATCTTCGAGAGAAGGTGTTAGCTACTGTGTTTTATTCTACGGTTCTCTTATTAGGTCTACATTTCCCCGCCTTTCCAGACAATGTATCGATCAATTCTATCGTTTTGCTAAGACATTTGGATAATAATTTAAGAAAACCCAAAGTCCGATCGTGAAACGAGGACATAAAAACACAAAAACACAGTCAATTTTGCTCATTAAAGCGCTTGATTACCTCCAAATTTTATTTTAGCCAACGAAGACATTAATTTCTATTCCAGCATCATTAACTGCGAGAGAAAAGCGAGAGTTGGCTAAAATATTCTTTTTGCTTTTTTACTTGATTGTTCTTTTTTAACAGTTGTTTTTCTAAAGATAATTTCGTTGTCATTAAATAAAAATACGGCTCGTTTAAGTTTATATTCTGAGACGCTTTCTCAATTGTATTTTAATGACTGGAAGGCGGCAAATAAACGCGGTCATTTCATTCACTAAAGTTTAACGGATGAGAGACGAAATAAAAGAGAATTATTTCACCAAAGACCAAAGTCTTTTACTCTTGATTGTGATTCTACCGTTTTTTTGAAAATCTTAAATCCTTACTTTGTAATTATTCTTGTGATCGACGATGTTATGCTTCAGCCAAACTAGAAACAGTTAATTCTATGAATACAGCAAATTAGAAATTAATAGAAAACCTGTTATATTTGAATGCTTTATCGATATTTTCGTTATTAGGACTAGCAAATATATGTACCCTCTTGGTACAAGTATTTTAGTTTCAATGTAATTAGACTATATTAAATTAGAAAGGTTAATGAAGCTGAATAGGAATGTAGATAAAATGATTTGAAACAGACGGGAGATATAATCAAAAAAATATAACAACTTTGAAACTTACTCTTTCAATTTTTCCATCAATCTTGTCTTTCGTTGCTAATTTCTAATATTAATATATATATATATATATATATATATATATATATATATATATATATATATATATATATTAATAATGGAGTTTTCTATTAATAATATAGAGATTCGCTTCCGTTTTTGTCTGTAACAAAAATTACGTCACTGCTTACGTCACATTAGCCAAAATCGTCATAACATAGAATAAATACACTCAAAATTTGAACATGCAACATTTAGACAGTCTTCAATTGTTTTTTTTTAAACAAGTTTAATAAATGCATGACTGGTATTATGTTCTATATATAGTTTTATTTTTAATACATTATTTAAGTTTACATTTCAAATTGGTTTATTTTTTTAATCCTTTAATAAATTTGATGGTTTTACTCATTTAGGGTACAACTCGCTACATTGAATTTTTTACTCCCACCCCCCAGGCAATATGTTTAAAAAATATATTTTTACATCGCCCGGAGGGTGTTTTTATTTTGTATTAGTTTAGTAAAAATAGGAAGTAAAAAAATAAAATCACAGTTATTTATTCTTGTTAATCGATTTTTTAGAAGATTTATCCCCGTGATTTTACTCATATTTATGAAGATAAAATCAAACAATGAGAAATCAATAATACTAAACACTCATTTATTAAAATCCAATTTTGAATATCAATATGTAGATTATCCTTACCGTCCACACTATAAACCGATATTTTGTTGTTTATATAAATAAAATTGCATGTTATCGGTTTGTAAATATGATCAACACTATTGATAATGTAAAATAATTTTATTAATAATTGAGGTTTAAATAGAAATAAAATCATGGAGAATGTGACGTAAACAACTAGGAATTATGCAAAAAATTAAATTTTGACTATAAAACAAAATGGTATATGTAAAAACCAGAATCTGTTCTCGAGAATGAAACACATAAAATTATCTGGGATAAAGACGGATCACCCCATCCCAGCCAGGAGACCAGACCTAGTGTTGAATAATAAATAATAATAATAAAAAAACGCGAACGTGCCAACTGGTGGACTTTGCGGTTCCAGCAGATCACAGGGGGAAGTTGAAAGAAAACGAAAAGATAAAAAAATACCTGGGCCTTAACAGAGAACTGAAAAAGTTGTGGAATATAAAGGTGAAAATGATACCAGTTGTAGTTGCTGCACTTGGAACGGTCCCAGTAATCTTGGAAATAAGAGTGGAGGATCTGGAAATCAGAGGAAGAATTGAGTCCATCCAAACTACTGCACTGCTGCATTCGGCTAGAATATTCAGAAGAGTCCTTGAGACCCGAGGAGACTTGTTCTCAGTAAGACTCCAGTGAAATACCATCAGCTAACGCTGGTGTGAAAGCTCACAAGGAGTGAAATAATAATAATAATAATAATAATAATAATAATAATAATAATAAGCGAAAATCGATAGGACCCAACAGAATAGTAAATGTAGACTTTGCGGGAATATAGATGAGACTGTAAACCATATACTCTGCGAATGTAGCAAACTAGCACAACGAGAATACAAAACTAGACACGACTGGGTTGGGAAGGTGATCCACTGGGAATTATGCAAAAAAATTAATTTTGACCATGCAAAAAAATGGTATATGCATAAACCAGAATCTGTTCTTGAGAACGAAACGCATAAAATTCTAAGGGACTTTGAAATAAAAACGGATCACCTTATCCCAGCAAGATGACCAGACCTAGTGTTGATAAACAGAAAAGAAAAAACTTGTCAACTGGTGGATTTTGCAGTGCCAGCAGATCACAGGGTGAAGCTAAAGGAAAATGAAAAAATAGACAAATATCTGGACCTTGCCAGAGAACTAAAAAAGAATATGAAAGTGAAGATGATACCAATTGTAGTTGGTGCACTTGGAACAGTCCCAAAAGGATTGGAAAAGGGTCTGGAATGTTTGGAAATCAGAGGAAGGGTTGAAACCATTCAGAACACTACACTGCTGCAATCTGCCAGAATACTCAGAAGAGTCCTGGAGACTTGAGGAGACTTGCTGTCACTCAGACTCCAGCTAATGCTGATGTGAAAACTCAAAAGGAGCAAATAATAATAATAATAATAATAATAATAATAATAATAAGAAGAAGAAGAAGAAGAAGAAGAAGAAGAAGAAGAAGAAAGAGATTCTACAACGAATGATACAGGCATTACCCATATAAAACTAATACACTACACGCAAAATCATAGTAGTACACACGTAAAAAAGGCCACACTGTATGTCGTGATAAGAGATAATACAAAGGTAGATATAACAGGAAGACAGAAAAGAACACGAAAAGATGGACAAATACCTGGACCTTAACAGAGAATTGAAAAAGCTGTGGAATATGATGGTGAAAATGATACCAATTGTAACTGCTGCACTTGGAACAGTCCCCAAAAACTTGGAAAAAGACTGGGGGATCTGGAAATCAGAGGAAGAATTGAGTCCATCCAGACTACTGCACTGCTGTATTCGGCTATAATATTCAGAAGAGTCCTGGAGACTTGAGGAGACTTGTTGTCACCCAGACTAACGCTGATGTGAAAAACTCAAAGGGAGTGAAAATATTATTATTATTATTATTATTATTATTATTAAGAATAATAATGATAATAATGATAATGATAATAATGATAATAATAATATCTGCAAATGCAGCAGACAATCACAAACAGTGTCCACGTCGAGGAATTGTGCAAAAAATTCAGATTCCACCATGGTATATTCCCAAACCTGAAGCAGTCATAGCGAGTGAGACGCATCAAATCCTTTGGTATTTTGAGATACAGACGGTTCACTTCATCCCAGATAGGAGACTAGACATTGTGTCAATTAACAACAAGAAGAAGACATGTCATCTCGTAGATTCTGCTCGGTGGTTTACAGAGTGAAGGTGAAAGGTAACGAAATATAGGTAAATACTAGGACCTTGCCAGTGAGCACGAAAAGCTGTAGAATAGGAACGTAAAGGATGTACCAACTGTACTTGAGGCTTTTGGAACAATCTCCAAAAGTTTGGAAAAGAGGCCACCCAAAAAACATCACTGCTAAGATCAGCTACAAAACTCCGAAGAGTTCGGGAGACCTGTAGAGACTTGTTGTCACTTGACCTCCAGAGAACTACCAACTTAGGCGGATCAGAAAAATTCGAAGAAGAAGAAGAAGAAAGAAGAAAGAAGAAGAAGAAGAAGAAGATCCCAAATTAAAGTGTTAGTAAACTAAAGACCTCACTTCACTGGTCAACACAACGGATGTGGCAAGATGAATAAGCGGATGAAATGCAGGATCGCAAAAGCTAACAGGTGCGTGCTAGTCCAAATAATTTTCAGAATAATGAAATCACAATATGACAATGGTCTTCATTAGGACTTCCTTATCGCGATTCTATAGAGCAGAACAAACTAAACCATTTGTAGGACACCACATACGCTCATTTGGTCAGCAAATTTTTGCCAGATTTTCACCGAACACTCACACACATACACATATATACACACACATGAAACACACAAAAATCGGTCACAGACACACACTTATATATAATAATTATATATAATATATATATATATGTACATTCATATATAATAATATTTATATATATATAATATATATATATATATAATATAATTTTAAGAGACAGGAAATAAATCCGACGGTATAAGTATAGATAAAAGGATATGAAACACACAATATGCTGTTAAAATGAAAATATTTTATATCATATTCATAGCCAATATTAAACAATGTTTCGATTTATAAAAATCATCTTCGGAGCTTGTTTTTACTCCGGACTCATCGAGAGAGAAGCTGAAAATAATTTGAATTCAAAACGAAAACATAGATGTTCCAAAAATGAAACTACCGCAGGAGTTTTTGGAACATCAATGTTTTTCGTTTTGAATTCAAATTATTTTCGCTCTCTCTCTCTCTCTCTCTCTCTCTCTCACTCTCTATATATAATATATAATAATATATATAATATATTATATATATTATATATATATTTGGTAAAAGGCTTAAAAAAGCGGCCATTTTTTCGGTTGTATATCTATTTCTGCCCACAGGTATCTATGAGTGTCATCAGACCCCTAACTTTATTGAAAATGGTACACAGTAATTCATGAGACTTTATATATATATATATATATATATATATATATATATATATATATATACTTTTTCTGTTGATTGTTATAATACTATCGGGTTTCAGTTCATCTAATCTTCTTGGGAAGTGGTGGTGTCTACATTGCCCTGTTCAATTATACTGAACACCGAGCTGTGAACTTGGAACTGAACAACTCTAACAGTTCGCCGTTTGAAGAAAAGGCCAACTTAGAATCATCCTACTACCCACTTACCTGTTAACCCATCTATGAAAGGTATATATATATATATATATATATATATATATTAATATAATATATATATATGTGTTGTGTGTGTGTGTGTGTGTGTGTCTGTGTCTGTGTGTGTCTGTGTGTGTGTGTGTATTTGGGCAGCATTTTTTCATTTATACATGTGGAATTAAACAAAAGGCAGGTCACCTGTTTAACGATTTTATTGGTGATCTTTCTGGCCAACTTTTTATATTTGGATGGAATTCGTGGATTAGTCCACCGAAGTTCATACCCCGTGAACTTTCGGCACTTCGAACTGCCATCATCAGGGGTGATGTGTTCCAGTTTTTTTTTTCAAAGTATATTAATAAATGTGGAGGCTGGAAGGAGGAGAATTGATAGGAAAAATGTTACAGGCATTTTAGAATGTGAGTACTGCATTGAAAATTAATTTTGTTTAAGGATGGTTTGTATTGTTTAATGTATAAAGCTCTTATTTGGAGTTTTTATTTTCCTTCCAGCCTCCACATAGGCCAATTTTGGTATACCTAATATATATATATATATATATATATATATATATATATATATATATATAAATGGACTCTCCCGTCGATTATCGACGTATGAGGGTTCATACACACAATGAACTCCCACACAGGGATTTGTTTATAGTGGTGAAGGCTTGTGTTGGGACCATTCCACATTTTTTGCACAGTCGATAGGAAAGAATTGGTGCATCAAAGGTTGCCACAAACCAATCAACGACCGACCTCAGGAATTTTTTGAATTAGAGTTATCCCTCTCTTAGACTGGTTACCTACCCAAGGCTGAAGAGCCAGTCTGCCCTACTATTTAACCCATAAATGGAGGGAAAATATATGGATTCATACCTTTCCCAAGGGTATTTAGCGCTATGTGAAATGCCAACAGCTTCGTCTTGGAATTGAACTCGAAATATATTATATTATTATATATATATATATATATATATATATTAATATATATATATATATTATATAATATATATTATATATATATATGTATACATATGCGTGGGTGGACGCGTGTGTTTATATATTATCATAATATATCTTGCAGAATTGTATGTTGCTAGTTTAATGTTTACCCATTCGTCTGTATTATGCCAGAAATAAGATTTCTTCATAGATACTGATATCGCCAAGAAGTCTAAATCAGTGATTCTTGAAATAATATCAAAGATCAAAAATACCTGAGGCTAGCTCAGCATTGTTATAAATGTCATGCCTGACCTATAAAGAAACATACCACTCCTCTAACCTGTAATAACTACGGGACGTTCGCGGTTCCATGTGCAGGAAAAACTGTTCGGATTAAATTAACGTTTTATTCCTGATAAGCTCTCTTCAGCCATCGATACACATTGTGTATTATATTTCTAGGTTGAGCACTCCTGTCAAGGTTTGGTCTATAAATGTCCCTTCCTCTTCTGGAGAAAAATTCGCTTAAATTTATAGTCATGTATCTTTGTATTTCTTGAGCGAATCTCACACTGAATACATTTCAGGATGAACACCGAAATGAATATCTAGATTTATTGAAAATGATTGCATGTGTAACGTGGATTCTCTTATTTCCCTGTCTCCTTTAGTAGGTCAATCTGTGTTATTATTCAGCAGCATTGCATTTGAAAATTAGTCGTGTGTCACGCTTAGAAATGCTTGAATTTTCATTTTCTCTTGATGAAAGATAGAGGTTACTAAGCTTATTTTGGGTAATATTTGTATTATTCTGACTATTTTCCTCATCTTTATTGTTATCCGTACAACGTTTCGGCAGATGTGCTCCGGCCTTCTTCAGGTATTTCTTGTCGGACTCGGGAACTTTTTTGAGGTTCGGAACCATCTCGGATACGTGACATTATTTTCGAACTCGGGAAACCTTTTTGTCGTAATCGAGAAACTTCTTGTCTTAATCGGGAACCTTCGGAACTTTGAATCAACTCTTTATTCAGTTCAAGGGGTTCCTGTTCTATATCCGCTAACCATAGCTAGGGATAGAGGGTTAAGCTGCGTAAGAAGGTTCACGATTCCGAGATGGTTCCCTAGTCCGAGAATGGTTCCTGAAATCCGTGAAAGTTCCCGTGTCCGCCAAGAAATACCTGATGAAGGCCGGAAACTGAAACTATATTACTACTTAAGTACATTTCTCTTAGTTATTTTATGGCGATTTCTCTATGATTTTATTTTATTCAACCTTAATTATTAATATTTTTTTAACTTTATTAATACGATTGCCCTATAACTACATTAGTTTACCTGCAATTGTATTTATATATACAACAAAATAGCGCTATACAAGAGTGAACTGGAAGGCCAATTTGAATATTGATATGAAAAATTTGGATTTTATGAATATGTTCTTGGTATTATTGATTTCTAATTCGCTTGGTTTTTATCTTAATGAATATGGGCAAAATCTCGGTTATAAACCTTAAAAGAAATCGATTAACAAGAATATTTATGACGGTAATTTATTCTTTATTTTTATTTTAACTAAATTGTTAAATTAGGTTAATTTAGCTATGAAAGACGGAAGTGTGATGGAAGAGTAAGTTTCAGTTGTGGACTTTTCGATTACACCCTCTCTTTTCAAGTAGTTTTTCTTGCATTCTTATTTAGTTTCATTAGCCTTTCTAATTTAATGATATTTTATTACATGAAAATTTAAATACGTTCACCCTGCATGTACTACTAGCTTTTGGTATTTAAACTCAGCCAGGGGAAGGTCTGGCATCCACCAATATGGACTAGAAGCGTGGTTGTCTCTGTCAATTAGTTGGGACTTTGTTCTCTCCAACTATCAGGAAGGGACACTTATATTATTATTAACTTTCTTACTTCCAAGGACATCGTCTATCTTGTCATGCATGTCATGTTTCACATGTTCAGACAATAAAGTCTGTATCATTGTTTTATGCTATACTTCTTTTGTTCGGATTTATTATTATTATATATTCACCTACCTTAGAAGGATTCTCTGGGGTTCTAACGTATTATAAGAACCACACAAATAATTATCATACTTGTATCCTAGGTATGCCAAAGATCGACACTTTGTTCTCTCGAGGCGATCGATACTACACTTCTTGGATTTCTGGAATTTAAATATTGCACCCGGAAATGTACATATTTTTAATATAAGGAAACAAATTATCATTATTTTTTATTTTTATTTTATATTATTATTGAATTCATTTTGTTTATCTATCATATTTGCGAAATTTCACACCAAACTGGTGGTCTTTAAATGGAGGGTAATAATGAGATCAAGTCTCCTCAGATATTGAAGACTCTGATGGGTAAGTCCCAATTCTGGAGTATGATCTCTCT
>CM042139.1:9701539-9739979 GCA_023376005.1 Doryteuthis pealeii | reverse complement strand
TGCATTATATTGTTTATTCATTAATATATCGACACTAAAAAATTCATAAATTCGGTTATTCTTGATCTTTAGTATTTTTCTTTCAGCAAGGTGACATATGAGGCAGAATTATGTCCGTAAGTACGGATTATAACCACCTTTTTTTATTCATTCTTGATGGGTATTCAATTTTTCAACTCAGTCTTTTTGAAACACATTTCTCATCTATTTAACCCATTGAATGGTACCAAACAGGTACTACACTCTGACATTAGGGTGGACCTTGGAGAAATGGCAAGAAAAGAATACCTGATTATCTGTGTCTTATCTGCCGAATCTTATTCTTATGATTGTCATCATCTCAGCTAAATAATGGACCATTCCTTTTTTATATAAAGAAAGGGGTACTGCACATTCACCAGAGCTTCCTGAAGATAGAACTTCACCACTTAGATTGCAGTTTAAACATCATACCCAGGACGCAAAACATCAGTCACCACCTTTTAGCACATATGATAAAAGGGTTGTGAGCGCCACAAGGCAACAGTGTACAGACATATATAGGATGCTAATCTTGATTTACCAGCGATGATCAGAGGAAGGAACTCGGACTGCCCATACTAACCTAAGCTAAGGGGCCCAGATTGAGTGTTGTATGGTCAAGATCAACCATTGGGCCAACAGTGGCCACAATTGTGGGCATCTTACTCCCCCTGCAGAGTTCGCCAGTGTAGTTTAAATCACCAGCCGCAGTGCTGGCAGATGCCTCAAAGCAATGAATAAGAACCAACTAACATACTATCCAGAAACAAAAGTTCTCTTAGCATAGTGATAGCGAGGCAAAAAAGTCAAGTTGAAGGGAATACTGCCACTTTTTCTATACTTCTACAACATAGGCAATTACGAAATAACACAATACTACCCAGGAACACAAAGTCTCTTACACAGTATTATCTGAGGCAGAAAAGTAAAGTTTGAAGGAATAATGACCACTTCTATACTTTTACAACACTAAGTAATTAAAAATAACACATACATATCCACAACCAAATTGGTTTCTACATAGTGTCTATCGAGCTTGCAGAAAAGTGACAAGTTTCAGGAGAATGGCCATTTTCTATACGTACATAAAAAGGCGTATATTTCGCCCAATCAGAGTTAATTCAATAACTGTGTGACATTGTCCTCTTTTGAGCTTATTATGTAAGTAAATGTAAGTGATAGCATACATTTTATAATATATAAATATATAATATAGTATATAAATATATATTATAATAATATCAAGACGGATTATTGCAGTGTAAGCGAGCAACACGGCACAATCAACAGCCTAAGGAACTGGCACAGCTCTTTGCCAACGCACAGGAGAAGCCCAATCAAGTGAACAACGGTACACATAGTACAAAACATTTCACAACGACCACATCTTACAGCAGATTAATTTTACTTTGTTTTGTTATTCAAATTCTCCAAATGTTCAAGCTCGTCAAAACATCGAGGATCTCCTCAGCAATGCCAACTTCCTTACTGAATTGCTGTACATTTTTGTCAATCCAAGTATATTAACCGTCAAAAAATTTTTATTTTTTTTTCTTTATCCTAATCCGTTTAATCTGTAATTAAGATGCTGCAGCTCGCGTTGAAAGAAACATCACGGTAATATACTCTGTATATTACTAAAATCGAGGACTATATTTACAAATAAACAGAAACTTAGAGGTAGATAGAGCACAAACTGTTATATTGAAATTGACATTCAGCACACCCAAATGTAGTAAAAAAAACACTATTCCCACATATTTTTTATGCTAGTAAAAATAAGTTCTGTGTATCTACGTGAAACGCCGCCGACCTACAGTCCGTAACCTGACACACGCCCACTAAACTGCACAGCTTAACGTAACACAGCGACACGCTCGAGGAGAAACAATCCACATCAACACCGTCCAGCACACCCACAGAAAAACCCACCGAAACTTATCAGATTGTCTTAAATTAAGTGGCCACCCAGACTGATATATACTGGTTTTACAAAAAATATTTTTTTGAGGCAAGAGTGAATAGGTGCTTTTGTACTATTTAGGGCTGCCCCTCTGAATTCAAATTATAAACAGTTGCCTATTCCACCTCTAGTTTTCTGTATTTAAATAGTCTCATTTTAGTATATACACGAGTATATACGTGTTTAATTTTCAACAGCCTGCAGCATCTTATTACAGATAACAGGGAATAGATAAAGATTGACGGGTCCGTCCTCATAAAACTACTGATGACACAATGATACAACCAACTTCAGAAGAATTTCGGCGCATTGCTTGAGGCCATCTCGATGTTTTGACCGAGCTTGAAGCATGAACTCAAGAGAACGAAATATCGAAAAACACAACAAACCAACTAAGTAACAATTAAATCATATGTTAAGGCAAACTTAAAACTTGGCGGCTCGTCTGTAACATCTGTATATACAGAATATATACCCCAAAAGATTGTGTAACACAATTGTCGAAGGGACAAACCTTCCTCACTGCGCTGCGACTTGAACGACCTAAACCCCCTGCGCTGCACTTGCCAGTTCACTACTGGCTGGATCTGTGCCGTGTTGGGTACGCTTACTGCCAAATCGTCTTCGAATATAGCAAATATATATATGAATATATAATACATATATACATATATATATATAAAAGTGTAATGCTATCTCACTTACATTATGTACATAATAACTTCAATAAAGAGACAGATCACACATCGAGCTATTAGAATAACCTTGAATGCATATACGACCACCTTTGTAATAGTATTTCTTACAGCCTATAGAAAATGGCCACATATTCCTTCAACACTTCTACTTTTTCTCAGCAGGTCTCATTGAGTACACCATATTGTAATAACAAATTTTTCGCTTTCGATGCGAGCTAAAAGTCGCTACACTGCCATCACTAACAGCTGTGTTATTTTTAATTACTTATGTTGTAAAGTATAGAAAATGGTCATTATTCCCTTCAAACTTTACTTTTCTGCCCTCGATAATACTGTGTAAGAAGAACTTTTGTTCCTGGGTAGTATGTGTTATTTCTTAAATTGCTTATGTTGTAAAATATAGAAAATGGCCAGTATTCCCTTCAAACTTGACTTTTTTGCACTCGACAGATAACACTATGTAAAGAACTTTGTTTCTGGATAGTATGTGTTATTTCTTAATTGCTTGAGCAATGCCAGCACTGCCCGGCTGGTGATTTAAACTACACTGGCTGGCAACTCTGCAGGGGATAAGACTACCCACAATGTGGCCACCTGTTGGCCAGGGTTGATCCTTGACATACAACACTCAATTTTGGCCCTTACTTAGGTTAGATGGGCAGTCCGAGTTGCTTCCTCTGATCAATCGGCTGGTCAAATCAAGATTTAGCACCTATATAAATTGTCTGTACACTGTTGCCCTTGTGGCAAGCTCACAACCACCTTTTTATCATATGTGCTAAAAGGTGGTGACTGATGGTTTAGCGTCCTGGGTATGATGTTAAAACTGCATCTAGTGGTGAAGTTCTATCTTCAGGAACTCTGGTGAATGTGCAGGTACCCCTTTCTTTATAATAAAAAAGGAAATGGTCCATTATTTAGCTGAGATGATGACAATCATAAGAAATAAGAATTCGGCAGATAAGCAACACCAGATAACAGGTATCTCTTTTATTGCCATCTACTCCAAGGTCCACCCTAAATTCAGAGTGTAGTACCTGTTTGGGTACCATTCATCGGGTTAAATAGATGAAGAAAATGTGTTTAAAAAGAACTGAGTTTGAAAAAAAATCTGAATACCCATCAAGAATGAATAAACAAAAAGTGGTTAAATCGCTACTTAACGGACATAAATTCTGCCATCATATGTCACCTTGCTGAAAGAAAAAAATACTAAAAATCAAGAATAAAAACCGAATTAATGAAATTTTTAGTGTCAAAAGAAAAACAAGATAAACATCAGCATATGCAACTTACTACGATTTTATTCAGATCAGTTAACTTTTCAACCACGTATGTTTGTTACTATTGGACCATGTATCTTTGAGGCGTAACACAGATTCACATACATACGTGGCTCAAAGTTAACTGATCTATAAAAATGTAAGAGTTTTTTAAAATAAATAACTGGTATACTATCTCATTAATAATATCAACACTGAAAATTTCATTAAATTCGGTTAATTCCTTGATTTTTAGTATTTTTATCTTTCGGCAGGGTGACACTAAGATAGTGGAAACTTATGTCCGTTAAGTAAGATTTAACTTAAAAAGTCTTCAGCATAAAATAACCTAACAAGGGTTGACATGGTGTAAAATCCACACCAACCAAAGAAATCAATGAATATAAAGTTTAGCTGTGCATTACACAAGCAGAAACACTAGCTGTATCAAATAAATTTGGCAGTATAGGAAGCAATAAGCATACACAAGTAGGTTAAAGTACTGAGCGTTATTTTTGCTCAAAAAGCAAGATCTGGTGATAGTGAATGTGTGTGTATATATATATATACTTTGTCGTTAATTGTTTATCTTCATAGTTTTCTCCGGACATACACACAACTTCCTTATATATATATATATATAGATTATAGACCCATATTTGACGGCACTAAAGATGCGATGGGCATATAAGACCCCCCCCTATTTCAGCAGGTCAGATTCAGGAAAAAAGTTTATAGTGTATTTAAGCATATATTGTTAGAAAATAGTCGAGCTGTGCATTACACAAGCAAGAAACATAGCTGTACAAAAGCAATTTAGCAGTTTAGGGTAGGTAAAGTTACTGAGCATAAGTTAGGTTAGTGAGCATGATAGAGAAGATTAGCCTAGGCCTATGGAGGTCTCAAACTTCACCTATAATGTATAAGAGCAGGGTAAATTTTCAGCCAAAATTTGGAAAAAGTGCGTCCTATATAGCTGTCAAAATACAGTACTTTTTTTTTCTTTTTTTTTAAAAAAAAAAAAAAAGTACTGTATTTGACAGCATATAGGACGCATTTTTTTCCAAAATTTTGAATGAATATTAAGATATATCAATTTCAATCCTGTTGAACCAATTTTTAAATTTGTTTTATCAAATATTTCCATTTGAAGAATCTACATACATATAAAAATTATTAGAAAAAAAAAAAAAGAACCATTTCACGATGATTTCAATATCATGAATTTTAGATTTTATTTCTATTAAAGTCAAATCTTATTTTACATTACAAGAGTCAATTGAGTTTCAAAAGGGATCAAGTTGAAATAAAAATGTAGATTAAATATATTTTCCTCCCCCAAGTCTGAAATATAATAGAATTATTATCTATTCAAAATCTTCATTTTTAGAGGTTTTGGAAGATCTCTAAGAACCCGAAGTGATCTTTGGTATACCACACTCAAGGTAAACAAGGCAGCGGGTTAGCTCAGTCGGTAGAGCGTTTGTCTAGAAACCACAAGGTTCCTAGTTCGATACCGGCTCTCGCCAAATCAGCGTTTGAGTAGCGCAGGGATCGATGCGGTAAAGTAAGGAGCTGATGGTAGGTGTAGCGCTTCATCTCAGACTCAAAAACGATCTCCTTGGTCTAGTGCTAGTGAAAAGGGGATTGACACCCTCGCTGATTGGCTGATACCGACTTTAGGCCACCTCGACGACTTTACTTATTTACATGTTATTTAAAAAGATATTTTACTTTAAGATGAAGCCAAGCTGTTCAAGATGAAAGGCAACAATGTAAATCCTGATTATCTGTTGTTGCTTATCTGTCGAATGCTTATTTCTTATGTGTCATTACCTCAGCTAAATAATGGACTTCTATTTTTATTATAAAGAAAGAAAGGGAAGAAAAGGACATGCTACACCAAAAGAATGTAAGAAAGAAAGTAAAAAAGAGTAGGGGAAAGATAGAAAGAGAGGGGGTAAGCATGTGGAAGCGAAAACAATGAAAAGAAAGAAAAAAGTGAAAGAGTTAAATCAAGATTATTTTACTTTTTTTTATATTGAAGTAATTGCAATAGCTCTTAAGTAAACATATCAAACATTGTAATAATTAAGTAGGACCAAGTAACCAATAAGCATCCCAAATCATCAACTTAATGAAAGGTTCATATTTTAACTCATCACCGGTAACTTCCGCTTCCAAATTTTTGTAAACAAATGATTTTAATCAGAAGTTTATGGAGATGTTGAACTCACAATAAATTAAATAAATAGATGGTTGGTACATGTAATCAAATTAAAATTCAATAGCAAAATCTTTTTTTAAATAAATACTTTTTAATCAGAAATTTATGAATATTTTTCAACACTTACAATGATTTAAAAAAAGACAGAAGACGTTTTTATACTAAAATAGTTTTTACTTAATCAGAAGAAAAATGGAATTATGTTTATTTAAATAAAAATACAGTTTTTATTTACAAAATATTTTTATGCTTAATTGAATAAAAGGATATCGTTCAGAAATAGTATCACACAATTTGTAAAATTTGTTTTTGTCGGATACAATATAATTACAAAAATCGTCTGTTCGTTTATTTTCAAATATTTGAAAGCGAAACTTACCGGTGATGAGTTAAAATATGAACCTTTCATTAAGTTGATGATTTGGGTGCTTATTGGTTACTTGATCCATTAAATATTTACACTGTGGTATATCCACAGGTCCTGCTAGTATATATTAATACTGCTGAAACTACCTATCTACCTTGGTGTGTGTCATGCAAAGAGTGAGAGTGATAGACTGAGGGAAAACTGAAATTGTTTTTATGCTTTTTTATGTTCTCCTATAGAAACTTGCAAATCACTTGTTTACACTGAAAAAACCAACCAACCAACAACCAAACCCAAAAATCTCACCCTCAAACAGACACAAAACACCCTGATTTAATGATGACAGCAATCTGCCTATGGCAAGGTGCCCTACTCAAATTTAATAAAGAGCCCGCTACCCTTAATTTAAATTGCTTCAAACTACTTAGAGCAAAAACACACAAAACCATCGAGGAAGCCAAAGAAGAAAATTTGGCAAAACTCTGTGAACAAACTGAACTTGACCACCAAAACAAATAGAATTTGGAAAATAATCAGGAACAAAAATCTCTGGGAAACTTTCTTCTTTATATTAAAAAAGGATGGTCTATTATTTAGCTGAGGTGACAGCACTCATTAGAAATAAGAATTCGGTGGCATAAGCAACAGCAGATAATTAAGATTTTACATTATTGCATTGTCATCTTGGATGATTTTGGATGGTTTTCTATATATTTTCTGTGTAGTATGTCCTTTTTTATTTCCTTTCTTTATGATAAAACCGCAATGGTCCGTTATTTAGATGAGGTGACAAGCACTCATTAGAAATAAGAAATTTGGCAGATAAGCAACAGCAGATAATCTGGATTTACATTATTGCATTAGATGATTTGGATGGCTTGATTTTTTAGTGAGAGGGGTGTTGCAAGATGTAAAACTGTCATACAATTAAGGAATGTGAGTATTATGATTACCGGATTTGACAACATATAGGATGCACTTTTTTCCCAAAATTTTGACTCAAAAAATTGCCCTGCGTCTTATATATCGTAAGTGCAGTTAGAGACTTCCTGTAGGCCTAAGCTAATTGTCTCTATGATGCTCACTAACCCAGCTTACGCTCAGTACATTTACCTACCCTAAACTCCATGCATCCTTCTTTTATTGCTGGTATTGTTATAATCAAGGTTAACAGGAGCATATGTTGGTGAGGAAAAAAACAATATAAGCTTAATTACACTAAAAACTTTTTTTCCTGAATCTGACCTGCTGAAATGGGGGGGGGTCTTATATGCACATGCATCTTATATGCCGTCAAATACGTAAGTAATGATGATAAAGTAATGACAGCACTTGAAAATGATTCGTAATGATAATTATTTCAGTCACTATCATTTATTTAAGTAATGACAGCACTTGAAATGATTCAGTAATGATAATAATTTCAGTCACTATCATTAGTTTAAGTAATGACAGCACTTGAAATGATTAAGTAATGATAATAAAGAGAGCAAAGTTCCTTTCAAAAGAGTCAATATGAAATATTTCAACTCATATTTTTCTGTTTAAGTTTTTCATTTTTACTTCCATTAAATAATACAAAAAAAAAATAAAGACATTACTTAATGGACAATGTGCCTATTCTCCAAGGCAGACATTTTCCTGTCTTTACTTGTACTTTTCATTTCTTTTTTTTTATGGGAAGGGTCAGTTTTTTTTTTGTTGTTTTTTTTTTTTTCAGGTGGGAGAGAGAGCCTTTATCATAAGAACTGTCTGGCCACCACAAAAGTCTGATAGTGTCAGATTATTAAAATAAGAATCTATTTTCAATAGATAACCTTTGACCTCAAACCGACATATTTAGTTCTGTAAAGAAAAAAAACAAACCTTTTCTTCAGAATTCTTTTTCTTATTACTTGAATAAATTTTATTTTTTATTTTTTTTCAACTTCAATAGACTGTCTCACCTCACGTGAATGATATTTTTAATAACTTAAATTGAATGAAATTCTGGCAGTGATGAAAAACATGAATAGATGTGCCTTTTATTATTAACCATCTTAAAGATGGCCGCTTTAAAGATGGACGCCTTTGAAAGGTTTTAAAGGAGATTCTTTAATGATTGAATTGATTGAAAGAAATATTCAACACCCTGTTGGCACGGAATAGAATACAACGACTCTATCCTCTGCAAAGGAGTAAGACCCTCCCCCAAATGGGGCCACCTGTTGGCCATGAGTGGCAACCCATGATGCTTATGGATTGAACCCTGGTGACTGAGGGCAAGCCCCAAACCTTTTATCATGTGCTAGATGTTAGTGGCTGAGGGTATTAATATCCAGGGTATGATGTTAAACTGATAGTGAAGTTCCAATTCTGGAGCTCTGGGTAATATGGAGTACCCCTTCAAAAATTACTTCCTTGTTTGCTCTTACCCAGATTCGTAGTGAGTCCCAATTATGGGTGTAACAGGTTCGGCAACTATACGCAAACTGCCGGCTTCAAGGAGGAAGCCTGCTTATATTAGTTCCCTCTCATGCCTTGCACGTGCATAGTAGAGTCTATTATTGCAGGTGACTGACAGTGATTGTCCAAGGGCGTCCTGGTCCAATATCTGTTCTGTCATATTACTCTACAATGGGTTAAATAGAAAAAATGAGTATTATTTGGATTATTCGGACTATTTTCCTCATCTTCATTGTTATCTATACAACATTTCAGCCGATGTGCACTCTGGCTTTCTTCAAGTATTTCTTGTCGAAATCTCAGACTCGAGAACCTTCTTTTCAAACTCTGGAACATTCTTGTCATAATCAGGAACTTTGAGCCTAACCCTTTATTCAGTCCACAGGGGTATCCTGTTCTCATTCTGCTAAACTATAGCCAAGTTTGAAAAGAAGTTTCCCAAGACCGAGATGGTTCCCGATTCTGAGAAGAAATACCTGAAGAAGGCCGGAGGGCACATCAGCCCAAAACATTGTACAAATAACAATGAAGATGAGGACAATAGTCAGAATAATCCATATAATACTAACTATCAAACCTCATCTAAAAAAAATTCTGAGAAATAGAAAAAATAAGTTTGAAAAATGTTGAATACCCATCCAGAATAAATAAAAGAAAACATCTTCAGCAATAAAGCTCACAAGGATTTGTGAAAACTATTGCATGTAGACATTTTCTAAGTGTACATTAACAGATAGTAGCAGAGTGTAGTTTTAATCTATGACCCTGGGTTATGGGCCCAGCCATGCTCCTACTTCGATCTATGGACCCCTGGGTATGGGCCCAGCATGCTCCTACTTTCGATCTATGGACCCCTGGGTTATGGGCCCAGCATGCTCTACTGTCCCACTCTGCTATTAAACATCATTGTGTATAAATGTATTATTATTTACTAAGTGTACATTTACAGAGGCTCCAGTTCTGAGAATTTACACCAAAGAAGGACATAGGAATGTTTGAAAAATTTCATATTATCCACAGTATAAAAATATAAATAAAAATATAGTTGTTACTTCGCTAGCAATTTTTTTTAAATTATAAAACTTGTGGGGAGTAAAAAAAATACAAAAATAAAAATAAAACAAAAAAAGAACAAACTCCCATGGGGCCTTGACCGGAAATACCCCTTTGTGCAGGCCCGACAAAAATGCGTAACTCCCTTCCCCAAAGAGAATACCTTGTGCATTCCATCGAAGGCCGCAACTGAGTGTAGTTTGTCTCTTAGCTAGGGCCATGGCCCTCACTACCAACGACGATACCCAGTTAGATAAAGCTTAAGATATAAAGCCTTTTTCCTTTGTCTCTTTCCTTTCTCGTTCTTTGAATGCCTTCTTTTCAGCGTGCCCACCTAAAGATATGTGGTAAAAAGAAACCTGAGGAACACGCACCAAGAATATCCAGCTACCTTTAAACCATAAAAACACAAACGTTATTTTAGCGCCATAAACTTTAAATGAAAGACACGTTTTTATATTAAAGACAAGTTCTTTTTTACTTATTTCATGTTGTTATTGTTAATTCAATAGCAATTTTTTTGAGTTTGAGTTTTGTTTAACGGCATATCAACCTCTGTGGGTCATTTAATGCCAAAAAAGGTTATTTTGGATTTCAGTTTTTAAAGTAGTGGTTCTATGGAGATAATCAGTTATGTTCTGTTATATTTTGTTGAAAAGGTTGCTTTTTTTAATAAAATTTAAAATGTTTTCAGGGTTTGTATTTTTAAAGATGTCTCTCAGGTTTCTTGCTTGATGGTAATTGGTGAGGATAGCAATTTTTTTTAAATCATAAAACTTCAAAGGAAAGACATGTTTAACACGGGAATGGTTAAAGCTATAAAAAGTATATTATAAGATTATAATAATAACTGCTAGTGAAATCTTTTTTTAACCAAATACTTTTTAATTTTAAACTAATATTGTTATTGTTGTTTCTTGTTTTGTTTTAATTATAAAACTTTAAATGAAAGTCACGTTTTTAATATTAAAATAGTTTTATTTAATCAGAAGAGAAATGCAGATATGTTTATTTAAATAAAAATTGGTTTTATAAAGTATTTTTTAGGTTTATTTAAATAAAAGGATATTGTTCAGAAATGGTATTACACTATTTATAAAATTTATTTTTCATGTGTCTCTACGTGGATTCTTATTTGAAATAATATTGTTAATGTCAATAACAATATTAATTAATTGTTGGTTGAAAATTATTTTTTAACATATACTAACAACAACATGAAATAACTAATTTTTTTTATTAACTATCCGTAGAGGCACATGGAAAATAAATAAACATGTCTTTCGTTTTAAGTTTTATTTAAAAAAAATAACAATATTAGTTTATCTTTAGTGCAAAATTAATTTTTTCAGATATGCTAACAACAACAACATGAAATAACTATTTTTTTAATTAAAATCAAAAACTATTTTAGTATAAAAATGTATCTTTGGTTTGTATTGTCTGTTGATTTTGTTTACTAACAACCGGTGAAAAGCAAAATTCAGTTCCTTTCAAAACAGATCTGGGCTGGGATGCCTATTGGTTACTTGGTCCTAATGTTTTAATATTTGATGAATAAAGAATTTTCAGATTTCTTTGAATGATGTTTTATTCTTGTGAATTAATTTTGATGACTTTTTATCATCTTAAAAATAATTCCATCTTTGTTTTTTTGTTTTCTTTCAGGTAAGTCATCATCTTTATTCTGAAGATATGCTTCCACATCAATTTGAAATATTTCTAATATACAAGTTTGATAACTTGAAAACACAACACTGGATTTAGGTGAACAAAAAAGCAGGTAGTATATTGTTCCTTTTATCATAAATAATTTTCTGTCACATTTCGTTTTAATCACATCTGGAGGAGGTTTGGAAACAAAAAAGAAATACACCTATTCCATTGCATTGTCAATTGCCTCCTAATTTCTATTTTAAACACATACGTACAATGCTTCAAGCAAACTATAAAAACCCTTATTTATTATGAAACTTTTCAAAATGGTTGCAGATAAAACAGTGTGTTCTAGGCTTGAACAGAGATCTGTTATCAAATGTTTGGTGGCTGAGTATTGCAAATCATGTGAAATATGCTGAAAAATGTGTCATGTGTACAGAGAATCATGTTTTAGTTGGAAAAGAAAAATGAAAATAATAGTTCCCATAAAGAAAATGATACGATCTCAGTTGGTTGTAAGATTAGGCCACAGTCCCAAAGCGATTTTCGTTTAGTTCTGTCAGATGTAAAAGATGGCTCAATAGAATAAGATATAATATATATATATATATATATATATATATATATATATATTGATAGATAGATATAAATAGAGAGATTATAGTGACTTAGTTCATGTAATTTTCCCTAGTTGCTCTTGTACTAGTTAAAACATTTTACTATAAAAATTATGGACCTTATACTCCCACCAAGAGCGGCGGCTAAATAACTTCTACCTTCGCTGCCTTAGATGTATATACTGGGCATTACCTGGAGGAACAGGATCACTAACACAGCAGTTCTAGAGAGAACTCAACTCCCCAGCTTGTGTTTTCTACTGAGGCAACATTGTCTCCGATGGCTGGGTCATGTACATCGATGGATGATGGACGAATACCGAAAGATATCCTTTATACAGAGCTTTTGTCTGGTAAAAGACTGATTGTTCACCCCCAGCTGCGATTCAAGGATGTCTGCAAGAATGATCTCAAGTGCTTTGGCATTGCCCCTTCCAGCTGGGAAAATTTGGCTCAGGACTGCCCTCGGTGGTCACAGAATCTCTGTAGATGGCTGTTCATGTCAGAAGTCACCCTGACACAACACCATAAAGCTAAGAGGTCTAAAAGAAAGCAGCAGCAACAAAGCACTGGAACATCAACATCTTCAGGGACAGCCTTCAAATGCGACATCTGTGGTCAAGAATGTTTTTCAAACATTGGACTTTACACAGTCACAGGAGGTGCTGTAACTTCAGGGGCACAAAAACTTTATTATAGTCTTCCAAATACTGAAATGCCAATAAGTTAATACATTTTATTATAAAAATTATGAACAAAAATAGATAGATATGAGTATAGATAAAAGGATATGAAAATAACACAATATGCTGTTAAAGTGAAAACATTTTATATCATATTCATAGCTAATATTGAACAATATTTTTCGATTTATAAAAATCATCTTCAGAGCTTGTTTATACTCCAGACTTATCAATAGCGGAGACGAAAATAATATGAATTTAAAACGAAAACATTGATGTTGCAAAAAAGTTATGCGGAAGTTTCAAATATAAGCATATCCGCCAATGCTTTTTTTGGTCAGCGACAGTTATGTATCAGTTATGTATTCTTATGAAAAGTCACCCTGACACAATATCATAAAGCTAAGAGGTCTAAAAGAAAGCAGCAGCTACAAAGCACTGGAACATCAACATCTTCAGGGACAGCCTTCAAATGCAACATCTGTGTCAAGAATGTTTTTCAAACATCGGACTTCACAGTCACAGGAGGTGCTGTAACTCCAGGGGCACAAAAACTTTATTATAGTCTTCCAAATACTGAAATGCCAATAAGTTAAAACATTTTATTATAAAAATTATGAACAAAAATAGATAGATATGAGTATAGATAAAAGGATATGAAAACAACACAATATGCTGTTAAAGTGAAAAGATTTTATATCATATTCATGCAGAAGTTTCAAATATAAGCACATCCGCCAACGCTTTTCTCAGTCAGTGACAGTTATGTATGAGTTATGTATTCTTATGAAAAGCGTTGGCGGTTGCTTATATTTGAAACTTCTGCATAACTTTTTTGCAACATCAATGTTTTCGTTTTAAATTCATATTTTTTTCGTCTCCGCTATTGATAAGTCCGGATTATAAACAAACTCTGAGGATTATTTTTATATATCGAAAATATTGTTTAATATTAGCTATGAATATGATATAAAATCTTTTCACTTTAACAGCATATTGTGTTTTTTTCATATCCTTTTATCTATACTCATACTGTCGGATTCATTTCCTTTCTCTTAACTTATATAGATAGATATATATGTTGGGATTACATCTCTCACTTAATAGGGGACATGAAAGGTAATTACTTCCAGATAACATCCTGAGAAATGGGTGCCTAATCGGGCTCCTTCTAGAATCGCTTGTAGTGCAGACATCAAGATATTTTTTTTCAAATCACTCCAGCTCCAATATGGACCTTAGCAGATAAGTCTAGCCACAAAGCCATTTAGTTTGCAAACCCCTTTGTAATTTTTAGATGTATTTTTGTGCTATTAGGGACCTCATTGTCTTGATGATAAGTGGCTAACACACTGCTTTGAAACCAATGGTAACAATCACACCTTAAATGTATTGTACTCCATAATGAATAAATACATCTCTTACACTCATAATCGAGCACTTCATTTTCAATTCTCCAATACTAAAAAAACACCTAAATTTTGTGAATTTTCTGGTGAAACTGTCTTTAGGTGAATTCCTTCATTTTGTAAAATCTGTCTGAAAAGGCTGGCCTCTTAAGGAGTTTTAGAAATTTTAAAAAAAAAAATTTTTTTTAAAGCCTTTTGAGTTTCTGGTCGAAATAAATTTATTACAGAATGACGGTTTGTTAAGATTTTTCTTTGTTTGAAAGTTAAATATTGCTCTGTATTTAATCTAATTTAGTGATCATTATACATTGAGCTCTCTTTGGGGATTTATAAAAATCCTTGTATGAATATATGTTTGCATCTACAACAGCATACCGTATGGTTATTGTTATAGGTGATATACCCTATAGACTAATGGAATGCGCCGACGGTTACTATAAGTAACAGGGACAATTATGGCTTGTAGAGTAAGCCAATGCGAGTCAGCTCATAACTCTATTGTCGGACGTATTTCTCACTTTTCTGTACTGTAAATGTCTACTCTTTTGTTTATACATTTTCCTACATTTGTTACCCGTCGTTTTGTTCTTATTTGACACCTTAACACCCAACAACATAAAGATAAACCGTATAAAGTCATTTTAAGGAAGTGATGTCGCATAAAAAGTAATAAAATAAACACAACTACAGAGCAAGTAACAGGGACAATTATGGCTTGAGAGTAAGCCAATGCAAGTCAGCTCATAACTCTATTGTCGGACGTAATTCCCACTTCTCTGTACTGTAATTGTCTACTCTTTTGTTAATACATTTTCCTACATTTGTTGCCCGTCGTTTTGTTCTTATTTGACACCTTAAAACCCTACAACAGTTATACAGAGAGATTTTGATGATCCCAAATAGAATCATCCCTTACTATCAGTCATTTGGATACCTTACATATATATATATATATATATATATATAAAACTGAGTTTATAATGCATTCAGCTTCTGTGATATCAAAGTAACTTGAAAGGTTATAAAGTGTTTTTATCACTGCTAATAAAATATGCAGAAGATTCTATAAGAGATTATTTCAATAACAAAGCCATAGATTTACTCATGCATTTGAAGAAGCCATATGATTGCAACATTTCAATAAAAGCTTTTGCATAACACTTGATTGCCTGCAGCCATAGAAATGTTTATCACTCAAACTTCATCTCACAAAATGCTTCGCAGTTAGCATCAATTGCCCACAAGACTCATTTAAGTTATTTCTATCGTAACTAGTTTGAATCTGTTTGCCCTTTAGCTAAAGAGCACTAATTCATTTTGAAGGTAAAGGTTGGTTTGGTTTCTTTGTTTAATGGCATATCAACCTCTGTGGGTTATTTAATACCAAATCCATCTTTGTAGAAAGAACAGTGTTTACCCTTTAGCTAAAGAGCACTAATTTAATTTTGGAGGTAAAGGTTGGTTTGGTTTCTTTGTTTAATGGCATATCAACCTCTGTGGGTTATTTAATACTAAATCCATTCTTGTAGAAGAACAGTGTTTGCCTTTTATTAAGAGTATTAATTTCATTTTGGAGGTAAAGGTTGGTTTTGTTTCTTTATTTAACAGCATATCAACCTTTGTGGGTTATTTAATACTAAATCCATCTTTGTAGAAGAACAGTGTCTGCCCTTTAAAAAAAAGTTGACGGGGCGGCCTAAAGTCGGTATCAGCCAGTCAGCAAGGGAGTCTATCCCCTTTTCAATAGCGCTAGACCAAGGAGATTGTTTTTAGCATCTGAGGTGGAGCGCCACACCTACCATCTTTAATTAAAGAGTATTAATTTCATTTTGAAGGTAAAGGTTGGTTTGGTTTCTTTGTTTAATGGCATATCAACCTATGTGGGTTATTTAATACTAAATCCATTCTTGTAGAAGAACAGTAGTGGTATTATTACCAACATTGAACATAATCCGACATAAAAGTCGTCAGGGTGGCCTAAAGTCAGTATCAGCCAATCAGCGAGGAAGTCTATCCCCTTTTCACTAGCGCTAGACCAAGGAGATTGTTTTTAGCTTCTGGGGCGGCATGCCACACCTACCATCAGCTCCTTACTTTACCGCACAGATCCCTGTGCTACTCATATGCTGAGTTGGCGAGGACTGGTATTGAACTAGGAATCTTGTGGTTTCTAGCCGAATACTCTACCGACTGAGCTAAGCCGGCCCAACATAGCAACTGCTAATTACTCTGTTCAGCTTGTATCTTTGCTTAGTAAACCCTTTTCCTGATCTTGAATACTCATTTTATTCTTTCTATTATTTCTATTAACTCTGATACTCGATTTATCAATAGTTATTGATGCCAAAGCCATACTTGTAGAAGAACAGAAGTGGTACTATTTAGACCATAGCTGGGGGTGAGGTGGTTTGTATTTTTCCCAAGGGTATTAATCTAAAAGTGAATGTAATAGAGTAACTGGAGTTTGAAATCGCTTACAATATCGCAGTCCAGCAAGTTTCCACTGAGAGACTTACCCAACCCAAAAGAGATAGAGTAATTCTGGTTAAATCAAACTTAATGAACCTAAATTCCACCATTATATATCACCCGCCAAAACAAAAAAATACTAAAAATTAGGAAATTAACTGAATTTAATGAAATTTTACAACATGTCAATCCTTGTTGGGTTATTTTATGCCGAAGACTTTTTAGGTTAAATCCTACTTAACGGACATAAGTTCCACCATTGTATGTCACCCTGCCGAAAGATAAAAATACTAAAAATCAAGGAATTAACCGAATTTAATGAAATTTTCAGTGTTGATATATTAATGAATAAAAGACATAATGCACCAGTTATTTTATTTAAAAACTTTTACATTTTTTCAGGTCAATTAACTTTGAACCATGTATCTTTGAGAATCTGTGTTATGCATCAAAGATACATGGTTCAAAGTTAACTGACCTGAAAAAATGTAAAAGTTTTAAAATGAAATAATTGGTGCATTATATTGTTTATTCTTATATATGTATATATATATATATATATATATATATATCAACACTGAAAATTTCCTCAAATTTGGTTAATTAGCTGATTTTTGGTATTTTTTTTCTTTCGGTGTGGTGACATACGATGGTAGAATTTAGGTCTGTTAAGTTCGATTTAATCAAAATTCCGATACGACCAGATAGAGATATAAAAGGACCATGCAACAATCTAAAATGTTTGACTGCCCTGTTGCCTGGGGCTTCAGAATACACCGACTGCACCTCTGCAGAGGGTTAAGACACCTTCTCAATGGGGGCCACCTGTTGGCTGTGGGTAGTGACCTGTGATCGAACACTCCACGACATGCAACACTCCACTTTGGCCCTTACTTAGATAAAACGGGTGGTTGGAGAGGCTCACTCCAATCAATCGGCTGGTCATACCACCAAGCCCTAGCACTTATATCATCTTCTCAGCCTTATTGCCCTTATGGCAAGTCCCTATCCTTTTTATCATATATATGCTAGAAGGTGCGTGGTGTAATGGTTAAAGTCATGGGAAATGGACTTGTCCCCCCGAGTTCAAATCTGGATGTGGTAATTGCATTTCACTTAGCGCTAATACCCGTGGGAAAGGTATGAATCCTACTCTCCCTCCAGCTATGGATAAATAGTAGGGCAGTCTGGGCTCTTTAACCTGGTTAGTCAACTGGTCTAGGAGAAGGAAAACCCTGAATTCAAACCTGTTGAACTCCGCTTAAGAAATTGACCTTGTGTCACATCCTGCTCGGGCGGAGGGGTTGGTAAATATATATATGCTAGAAGGCGGTAGCTGGGGGTCTTAGTGTCCTAGGTATGACATTAAACTGCATCTAGTATTGAGGTTCCGATTCTGGAGTTCTGGAGATAGCGATTCATAACCATTACTCACAGGTCCACTCTGACCTGGAGTGGTAGTACGTGTTAGGGTCCCATCTATAGGTTAAATAGAAAAAATGAGTTTCAAAAGATTGTCTTTGAAAATAATTGAGTTTGAATAAAAAATATTCGAATATCCATCAAGAATGAACAAAACATCTTCGACATGAAATAACCCAACAAGAGTTAACATGCCATAAAATCCAAAAAACCCATCCACCCAACAAAATAGAATTGGTTTCTAGAAAATATATTTTACTCATACTCATACATATATTCAAAGAACTCCTACGCTCGTATTTGTTTGAATAATTTACAAAAATTTATCCCATTCTTACAAAGTCATTATAGAAATGTTCTCTAGTGAAGAGAAAACAAAACCAAGTTATGTTTTCAGCATAAGATAACCCAAGAAGAGTTGACGTGCCGTAAAATAAAAAAACAACAAAATAGAATTGGTTTCTAGAAAATATATTTTACTCGCGCACATATTTACGCACACACACACACCCACTCATATATTCAAAGAACTCCTACGCTTGTATTTGTTTGAATAATTTACTTTTTTTACTAAAATTTACTATATTTTACTCACACTCATACGTGCACAGACACACACATGCACATATATTCAAAGAATTTCTAAGCTCGTATTTGTTTGAATAATTTACAAAAATTTCTCCAATTCTCACAAAGACATAATAGAAATCTTCATTGGTGAAGGTAAAAAAAAAACAACAAAAAAACCCAAGTTATGTCTTCAGCACAAAATAACCCAAGAAGAGTTAATATGCCATAAAATAAAAAAAACAACAAAATAGAATTGGTTTCTAAAAAATATATTTTAGTCACGCTCATATTTGCACACACACACACACACACACACACACACACTCATATATTCAAAGAACACCTATGCTCGTATTTGAATAATTTAGAAAAATTTCTCCTATTCTCATGACGTAACAGAATTCTTCATTGGTGAAAAAAAAAAAAAACAAGTTATGTCTTCAGCACAAAATAACCCAAGAAATGTTGAAGTGCTGTAAAATTTAAAAAACAACAAAATAGAATTAGTTTCTAGAAAATATATTTTACTTATGCTCATATTTGTGCGCACACACACACACACACATATATTCATAGAATTCCTAAGCTCGTATTTATTTGAATAATTTACAAAATTTATCCCATTCTCACAAAGCCATAATGAAATGTTCTCTAGTGAAGAGAAAGCAAAAAACAAAACCAAGTTACCTCTTCAGCATAAAATAACCCAAGAAGTGTTGACATGCTGTAAAATAAAAAACCAACAAAAGAGAATTGGTTTCTAGAAAATATATTTTACTCACACTAATATTTGCACACACACACACACACACACACATATATTAAAGAAAACCTACACTCGTATTCTCACAAAGTTGTAATTGAAATGCAAAAAAACAAAAAATACAAACAAACCCATGTTATGTCTTCAGCACAAAATAATCCAAGAAAAGTTGATGTGCCGTAAAATAAAAAACTAACAAAATAAAATTGGTTTCTAGAAAATATATTTTACTCATGCTCATATTTGCACACACACACACACACACACTCTCATATATTCAAAGAACTCCTACGCTCGTATTTGAATAATTTAGAAAAATTTCTCCTATTCTCACAAAGACGTAATAGAAATCTTCATTGGTGAAGGTAAAAAAAAAGTTAGTTTTTTGAGCATGTGATTATTGTGGTGCTGTTGTTTTTGAACAATGTGCTAATAAAACAACTCTGAAGCGAATATTCTCTGTATGCAGCATAAAGATTTGAGGACACTAAAAATCCTCAAAGCTTTTCTAATCAATAAAAAATATCAGTTGTGCATCAGGACAGAGACACCAGCAGCCCTTCCATTTTAGGGGAAAATGACATTTCTTTTTGCAAATTGATGCCAAAACGATTTCATTGGTCAGATTTCTTTTTAACTAGGCTCTCTTGCTCATAATGAGATTCATGTTGAGACTGATATTCAAACTTGGTGTAGATTTTTTTTGGTGGGGGTGGGTAGGTTTGGGGGGATAGGCGGGGTTATGAACATTGTGTTTCAGATATTTGCACTTGTGCGTTGTTTTGCACCAATATATAGAAAAGTCGTTTTCCTCTTTTTATTCAATATTTGTCTTACGCACTGTTCTTTTGTTCTTTTATGTATTCATTTTTTTAAATATTTAATATTTTATATATATATATATATATAATATAAATACGGTGAGGAAATTAATCCGACAACATGAGAAGAAAATATTTAAAAAATATAACAAACACAGGATATTATGATCAGGGGAAACAATTTTATGTGTCAATACTTAAGCATTTCGGTATATTGTACCATCTTCAGGACACTGTTAAGTAATGTTTATGTGAGGGACAAAATGAAAGATGTTAAGTGTATGGTGAATGTGTGAATATGATGTTATTAACCATTAATTTTTATATGCACGTTTATTTACGAAAATATGTGTTAATGTGAAAATATTTATGAAAAAGTATGTGTGTGTGTGTATATATATATATATATATATATATATATATATATTATATGATTATATGTGGATATGCGTATATATGGATTATATGTATTTATATACTGTTTTAATCTTCTTATTTTTCTAACATTATTATTCCATATGAAATACGCCTATTCACGTTCATGCATTGCGTCATCATATGATCTTCACCTTCCATTTTTGCACATGCATTAATCATGTCATTGGTTTTCGTAAATAAATGCGCATATAAAAATTAATTTATTTTATTCTTTTATATATCTATTTTATTCTTTTATATATTTTATTTTATATATTTATATTTTATTTTATATTTATTTTGTATATTTTATTTTATTTTATATATATTTTATCATTTCATATATTTTTGTATTCTTTTATATATTTATTTATTGCACATCAAATACAAGTAATCTTAAAACATAACTGCAAGAATATGCACTCTCTGGATGTAAGTTTTTGTTTTAATGCAATGAAATATATTAAATTAGAAAGACTAACTAAATTAGATAAAAACTCATATAAAAAGATTACACTATATAAAATGATGCTTATAATGACATTGGTGTTGAGACTGATATTCAAACCTGGTCTGGATTTTCTTTTGAGGGGGGTGGTTAGGTTAGGGGGGGGCAGGGTTATGAACATTGTGGTTCAGATATTTGCACTTGTGCATTGTTTTGCACCAATATGTTGAAAAATCTTTACACAATTTGCCTCTTTTTGTTCAATATTTGCTTTACTCACTGTGAATGAAATACAATTTTGGTTCTTTCAACAAAAAGATCAATCAGTAGATGATCAAATGTTAGAACCAGAACATTAATCTATTACTAGCAGGACCTGATAAGAATTTTAAATATCTATGATAAAGTTCTATGAAGAACATTAATCTATTACTAGCAGGACCTGATAAGAATTTTAAATATCTATGATAAAGTTCTATAAAGAACATTAATCTATTACTAGCAGGACCTGATAAGAATTTTAAATATCTATGATAAAGTTCTATAAAGAACATTAATCTATTACTAGCAGGACCTGATAAGAATTTTAAATATCTATGATAAAGTTCTATAAAGTTAATCTATTACTAGCAGGACCTGATAAGAATTTTAATATCTATGATAATCTATAAGAACATTAATCTATACTAGCAGGACCTGATAAGAATTTTAAATATCTATGATAAAGTTCTATAAAGAACATTAATCTATTACTAGCAGGACCTGATAAGAATTTTAAATATCTATGATAAAGTTCTATAAAGAACATTAATCTATTACTAGCAGGACCTGATTAGAATTTTAAATATCTATGATAAAGTTCTATAAAAACATTAATCTATTACTAGCAGGACCTGATTAGAATTTTAAATATCTATGATAAAGTTCTATAAAGAACATTAATCTATTACTAGCAGGACCTGATAGAATTTTAAATATCTATGATAAAGTTCTATAAAGAACATTAATCTATTACTAGCAGGACCTGATAAGAATTTTAAATATCTATGATAAAGTTCTATAAAGAACATTAATCTATTACTAGCAGGACCTGATAAGAATTTTAAATATCTATGATAAAGTTCTATAAAGAACATTAATCTATTACTAGCAGGACCTGATAAGAATTTTAAATATCTATGATAAAGTTCTATAAAGAACATTAATCTATTACTAGCAGGACCTGATAAGAATTTTAAAATATCTATGATAATTCTGTAAAGAAAAGAAATATATTCTAAAAAGTAATACTTCAAATAACCAAGTTATTAACTCTGACGGAGCTGATTAATTTCAAAGTCAAAACCAGCATTTCTGAATGGAATTCGTTAATAACCTAACCCGCTTTAAATTAAATCTGACAATATCAGCAAAAATATACAACAGTAATATTTTAAAACTAGCGGGACCTGTAGATATACCACAGTATGATAATTTGATTATAACAACATTTGATATATTTACTTAAGAGCTAGTGCTGGTTGGTTGGCGGCCTTCCGTCTATCAGAGACGATGGAGTAGTGTCAAATTTTGTTTTTTTGTTTTCTTCTTTCCGTTTTTTTTTTCTTTTTTTATGTTTTCCTTTCTTTTTTATTTTTTAATTTGATCTACATAGCCTGGGTGGGTTAATATGGAGGATAAACTATTGCCAAGGTAGCAAATCCCCCTCTCCACACTGCCACTGTAATCCAAAGGAATGGTAAGGTACCAAAATAGGTTTGGCAACCGATATATATATACTAGCTAAAGTACCCGGTATATATATATATATATATATATATATATATATTATATATACTAGCTAAAGTACCCGGTCCATGTCATGAACAGTTTAGGCCATCTTGAATTAAAACCAGCTTTAAATTCAAATCTGATTAATTTCAAGCCAAAACATCATGGGTATAATACCCAATTTTTAAGCTTTTGTCTTTACTAATTATATTGCTCTGTTTATAAAAAAATTAAACATTGAGCTCTCAAATCAGACCTGAACTCTCTAACATTTTATCGTTGAAAGGAAGAACCAGCTTAGAATCATCCTAATACCAAATTATCAGGTATCCCACCTGTGTTCGGGACAGGCTGATACATGACAACAGTCTTTTTTATATTGATGGTTAATCCAAATGCTGTACATGCTTCGGAGAAACAATCCATTAGGTTCTGCATCTCATCCTGTGTGTGTGTACCAGGTCACCTACGAATATATATATATATATATATATATATATATAAATGAAGAAAAATCTAAATTGCTTCATTACAATAATTTATTTCAATATTTAATACGGGAAGGTATACAAGAACTTCTTGAGTAACACTTCTAATAAATTCTTGCTCTGTCCTTTTACTCACTGTATTGTACATAGCTCTCCTTATGGTTACCTGCATCAGCTTGGTTAAACCACACATTAAAGATAATAGAAAAAAAACTATATATATATTAAGAGAAAGGAAATGCATCCAATGGTATGAGTATAGATAAAAGGATATGAAAACAACACAATATGCTGTTAAAGTGAAAAGTGAATATGATATTAAATCTTTTCACTTTAACAGCATATTGTGTTGTTTTTATATCCTTTTATCTATACTATATATATATATATATAAGCATACATTGTCATTAATTGTTTTATTTTCGAAGTTTCCTCTGGACATACATACATACAACTGCCTTTTATATATGGTTGGTTGGTTGGTTGATTTTAATGGCATATCAACCCGTCCAGGGTTATATCATGCCTAGCAGTTGGGGTGTTTACATATTGTGTATTCATATATACTTTTAGTAATTGGTTTTAACAATGTGTTAGCATTATTGGGAATTATATTGTATGGCATTGATTTGTTTCATGTCTATATTCTATGGTATAATTTTATTTCCCTTAAAAAGGAGAAAATATCCCCAATGTTAACATTTTCAAATAGATCCTTCATATTGTTTGCTTTAAAATAATGGTTTCTGATGGGAGCAAAAAATCTGCATTCCATCAATAAGTGTTTAACTGTCAGGGGTGTTTGACATGTTTCACATTGTGGTTGTTGTTCTTGTTTGAGTATATAAGAGTGTGTTAGTTTTGTATGACCAATGCATAATCGGGACATAATGACTTGTTCCTTTTAGACTTCCTTAAAGTTGGTCTGCATATATATGTATAGATAGATGAGCAAAAGAGGACACAATACTAAGGAATATATATATATATATATATATATATATATATATATATATATATATAGAAAGAGAGAGTGAGAGATAGATATAAGCATACAAATCTCTTACTCCTGTTTCATGACTGAATAATCATCAGGAACAAGAGGAAAATGAAAAAGTGTCAAAAATAAAACTGCAACATCTGCTCATAAAACTTGTATTAAGCCCACCTTTTGCTTGTTCAACAGAATCTTAACCCCCACATTCTGGATAACATTAAATATTCATCTTGTTGTTAGATAACATTCGGAGAATTTAGTTTTAACCATTCTTATTCAAAAAGTTTACTTTTAGTCATTTTTTTTAGAGCTTTTATATCAAAATAAATTTTATTGAATATTATATTAAATCTATAATCAAATTTCTGATAATTATTATCATAATAATAATATATCATATTATGAGTCTGAGAAGAAATACCTGAAGAAGGCCAGAGGTCACATCGGCCGAAACGTTATACAGATAACAATGAAGATGAGGACAATAGTCCGAATAATACAAATAATCAAGCCTCATCTCAAAAATTACAATAAATTTCTGATAGATTTGATATAAGATTCAATAAAATAGTCACTCATCTAAGTACTAGACAGGCTCATCACCGATATTTAAAACAAAACAAACTATATATAAATCAATAATACCGGACACATATTTATCAATACTTGTTTTAACAAACAATGTGGACCATTTAATGTTCCATACTTAATTTCTGGTATGAATAATACTTGGTTAGGCTGCCAGTTATTGAAGTAAGTCAGTTAGACAGTCAACAATTGGTTTGAGCAATGTGACTGGCCAAGCCTAACCATGCAGTTACTAGTTCTCTAATGAACCCACTATAACAGCTTAAATAATTACTGCCACTACTGCCAGGAAGAGTCCATTAAGCTGAGGAGGTGTTTGACTGTTCCACTGTCCAATAGTTAACAATCATTTCCAGACTGCAGGTTCAATCCTGGCTAAGGGTGAAAGTAACACAGAATAACAATTAACAGTATTGTACACCAGTCTAGGAAAAGAAAACTCTGAATTCAAATCAAAGGGTCTCTCTTACTGTTAGTCAAATTACTTTGAGAAATCCTCCTCCCCGTCCTAATTATTGAGTCAGTCAGTCTACTGTTGGTTTGAACAACAGTAACTGGCTAAGCACAAATGAAGCAGTGTCCAAGACAGTTGGTATTTATGGAAATCAAGAATAGTTGCTGTTGTTCAAACCAACAGTAGACAGACTGACTCAATATGGCGCTGTGAACAGGATAGTTGGTATTTATGGAAATCAAGAATAGTCCATTCATGTATTTGGGTGATTCTATTCCTTGAGTTCTGATTGGCTGCTTGCTTTTCTATGATGTTGTGGAGTTTCATAAATACCCTGTCATTCTGCAGTAGGGTTGCAGCAAGACAGGTTCGTATTAAGTTACAACTGCTTGTTGCCATGTCTTACCAATTCGACGGTAATTGGAACTTAGCTTGATTATTTCTATACTAATAATAAATCATTTTTTATTCAATTATGCTGAAAGATCCTAAATCCCTTGATGAACCAATCATAACAACACCACTCAGCCACTGTTGTTACATATATAGCATTATCTCCCTTTACGAAGAACTGACTCACACCATTACTCAATGACTGCAACTTCCTACTCTTTATATAACTGACTGATAACAGCAGTAGTCGACCGCCACTCCTAATAAAAGGTTTGGCAAGCTCAACGTGTTATACTTGAAGTCCTTGTGATTTTGACTATAAATGATATATATTTATGCAATTCCTGAGGGTATTGTGATTCATTCTCAATACTTTTTGATCACATCTTATACATAAATCAATTTAGGTGAGCAGAGGTTAGTTGTAGGAAATGGACTTGTTGAACTGAGTTCAAATCCTGAACAAGGATGTTTGCATTTCACATACCACTAATACCATTATGCATCCAACTACTCTCTCAAGCTAAGGGTAAATAGAAGAAAGACAGGGCACTTTAATCTTGGCAAGGTAATCACTCTAGGAGAAGTAAAACTCTGAATTCAAACCTGTTAAACACTGCTTAAGAAATTGATCTTGTGTCACATTCTGCTCATGTGGAGAAGGGCCGGGTTAGCTCACTTGGTAGAGTGTTAGGCTAGAAGCCACAAGGTTCCTAGTTCGATACTGGCCCTCGCCAACTCAGCATATGAATAGCACAGGGATCTGTGCAGTAAAGTAAGGAGCTGATGGTAGGAGTGGCACTCTGCCTCAGATGCAAAAACAATCTCCTTGGTCTAGCACTAGTGAAAAGGAGATAGACTCTAATGACTTTACTTTTTTTTTATATACAGGGTGTCCACAAAGTCTTGGAACAGTTTTGAAATTGAACCTTTAATAACTCACATTATACAAATTATAAAAATGTTTTCATGAAAAACATAAATGTTCAACTCTTGAAGTTTTCTTACTAATGTATCTTTTTTATTATTGCACTTCAATATGACCGCCATCTTTGTTGATACATTTTAAACCTTAAAAGTTTTGAAATATTTTCTTCTCATATATATATATATATATATATATATAGAGAGAGAGAGAGAGAGAGAGAGACAAAATATATAACTGTATGTGTTTGTGATAGAAAGAGAAATGAAAGATATGTGTGTATATGTGTGTGTGATAGAGAGAGAGACAGATTAAAGATATAAGTGCATGTGTGTGGGATAGAGAGACAGAGAGAGAGACGAAAGATATATGTGTATGTGAGAGAGAGAGAGAGAGAAATAGAAGTGTATAATGTGTGTGTGATAGAGAGAGATGAAATATATAAGTGTGTATATGTGTGTGTGATAGAGAGAGACATGAGAGATATTAGTAAGTGTGTGTATGAGAGAGAGAATAATGAGAGAGATATGAGTAAGTATGTGTGTGTGGAAAGAGAGAAAATACAAACAAAATTGATAATAAAAGAGTTTCCATTTTTTTTTATTTCTTTTTAAAGTTTTTTGTTTGTTTTTGTTTTTATCTTATTTTTATGTTTTTTTTTGTTTTTTTTCTGCATCCATGTTCTTGAAGTTCAAAATCTAATTTCCTTTCTGTCGATAAAACAATCAGTTGTCCCTGATTTTACACAAATTTGAGGGGAGCTAGATCCAAATCTTCCTGAACATCTGCCGTTGCAGTTTATTAATCGTGTTAGTCTTTGAGAGTGAAAGAGAAATTGGGTACTTTTCAGAGAAAATGGCAAAATTGAGACATTTTGGTGCCATTTAAACTCTTGGAATCAAAAGATACCTGTTCTGCAAGTTTCATTAATGAGATTTGAACACAAATTCAAATTTGAATTTATATATTGCCCCAAACAAACTATCAGCTTTTATGTGTATTTGTGATACAAAGTCAATGTTTTACTATGATAATTATGTGTATTTTTAATCAACCCCTCCCCCATGAGTAGGATGTGTGATACAAAGTCAATTTTTAACTGGATAGCTTTTCTGCATATCTCATTAATGAGATTTGAATACAAGTCTCACCTAGGTTGACAAATTCAAATTTGAATTTATATATATTTCCCCAAACCAACTATCAACTTTTATGTGAATTTTTAATCAACCCCTCTCCCATGAGTAGAATGTGATACAAAGTCAATTTTTAACTGGAGTTCAACAGGTTTGAAATCAGTTTTCCTTTTCCTAAATAAACTGCAGTACCATGAGCAAAAGTGGATACATACCTTTCCCAATGGTATTAGCGCTATGTGAAATGCAAACAGTCTCGTCTAGAATTTGAACTCTGTTCACTATGTCCATTTCCAAAAATGATAACCATCATAGCATTTTCTAAGGAAAAGAGTTTGCTGAACTGATATGAGGCACCCAGTGAGACTCAAATTCACTTGTATTGTTTTGCATAATGCAGGGTGCCCTAATACCATTGGATACCATTGAGTATCTTCATGGTTATTGTTTAAGATTTAATCAATAATGAAATACCACCCGCAGTGGTAGTACCTGTTAGGGTCCCATCTATGTGTTAAATAGAAAAATGTGTGAAGTATATCGAAGAATTGAATAAACTCTGGAGACCTGTATATAAGGCTTTAATGGCGAATAAATGACTACATAACTCTACAAAGGAGAACGGTAGTAAGAGGAGTTAACCCGAAGGGTCAAAGGGAGATAAGTTCAGAGTTCATAGATCAGGGAGTAATATAGAATACTACAATGTGTTTATAAAAAAAATTGAGTATCCATTTAAGAATGAATACATTTCAAAACTTTGTCAGCATTAAATGACCCACTGATGTTGATATGCCGTAAAACAAACTAACCAAACTGAAGAGGCGTAAAATCCTCTCAACTTCGACAAATGTCTGTGGTAGTACTTGTAGCGGCTGCCCGGTCTGAGAGATGTGAAGGCATGACAATTCTTACTGATGTAACTAATTTTATTCAATTAACACCGTGAAACTGTAAGAAAACAAATAGCATTTAATAACAGTGAATAAAACAAAGAAGAACAATTTAAAAGAATCTCAAAATACAGAAACTTCAACAAATAGATATATCAACAGATAGAAACTCACAGCTTGTTGCCTCATTCCGACCAACCTGGCAGCGATAATCTAACTAAAGGTCCCCTTTCCACTTTAGGTTAGGGTTCCTAGACCGCAGAAACTAGTGCTCTGCACCAAATGATGTTAACTCTTAAACTACCATAAATTTAATACTCTTGGTGGTAGTTAATTTATACAAACAAAAATATTCATACAAAAATAAAACATAATTAAACTGGTCAGTTTTTAGCGGCAGCTACACCACCCACAAGCCGAAGCTTGTGGTAGGCACAAAAAATGCCTTGATCCCGTCGGCATTCCCTCTCGAACATGCCAAAAATCGTCATAACATAGAATAAATTTTATTCTATATTATGACGATTTTGGGTAATGTGATGTAAGCAGTGATGTAGTTTTTGTTACAGACAAAAACCGGAAGCGAATCTCCATTATTAATCGTATATCAACCATCGTGGATTATTATTTTTTATATATATACTGGATCATACAGTATTCAGTATACTAATATATTCAAACTACATGTGCGCCAGACATATAGTAACTCACAACAGAGTGCTAAAACATCGAGGTAGATGATTCGCGTAATGGTTCCGTAATCTTCCCAGTCTCAGGATATTTGCCTCTCATCCCACTTATGAGGGCATGACACAAGGACATTTTTTCATGTGGGCCCACCTGTAACGGCTGCCCCGGTCTGGGAAATGTGAAGGCATGACAATTCTTACTGATGTAATTAATTTTATCCAATTAACACCGTGAAACTGTAAGAAAAAAAATAGCATTTAATAACAGCGAATACAACAAAGAAGAACAATTTAAAAGAATCTCAAAATACAGAAAGTTCAACAAATAGATATATCAACAGATAGAAACTCACAGCTTGTTGCCTCATTCCGACCAGCCTGGCAGCGCTAATCTAACTAAAGGTCCTCTTTCCACTTTTTGGTTAGGGTTCCTAGACCGCAGAAACTAGTGCTCTACACCAAATGCTGTTAACTCTTAAACTACCATAAATTTAATACTCTTGGTGGTAGTTAATTTATACAAACAAAAATATTCATACAAAAATAAAACATAATTAAACTAGTCAGTCTTTAGCAGCAGCTACAGTACTTGTTGACCTATTAAATTTTCATTTTGGCCTATGTTCATAATTTCCTTTTTTTATCATGTAAATGAAGATTATCATATAAAAAATTTTAATTCACCATCAAGAATAAACTCATCTTTTTGGAATACATTGTGTTTTTCTTATTTCTACACACACACACACAGACACATATATATATATATATATATATATATATATATTAAATTTTTACTTGAAGGCACTTACAACGCATGTATCGCATAAAATACTACACGCCTCTACCATAATAGGTAAGGGGGCGCTATTGAGAGAATAATAACAACAAACAGACCGAATGCCCTTCGGCGAAGTGAATAAGATTTTTGGATGTTTGTTTATTTAGAAACGTTGCTGAATAAAGTATATATTAAATTTTTACTTGAAGGCACTTACAACGCATGTATCGCATAAAATTCGATACTTTTTCTTATAGAAAATGAACTTGACAAGTGTAATCCCAGTAAAGGATGGCTCGATGTGTAGAATACCGTACAGACTGTTTCGACTTTATTAAGTCTCATCAGCGGTATATACTAACGATTTCCCTCTGACAGAAATCGAAACCGGGACTTCAGCAGACGCAGTGAAACACTTTTATCGCCTCGGCCACAGTACACAGCTGACCTATATATATATATATATTAGACAAAATGTGACCCATTGGATCACCAATTGAGTTCTGGGTAGATAAATGGAATTAGGGAAAAGTGAGTTTGTAAAGGGAATTAATTTTTAAAAATAAATATGACCGGAGAATAAAAAAAAAACAACATCAAAATCATTTTGTTAAATTTCTAAGAAGGGGAATGTTTGAGCTAGAAGCTATGGGTTAGCTGCTTCTGAAACTTAACATACAAATATATTTCACACTGTCAAATCACTCTCTTTTACATTAAATAGAAGAAAAAAATGTGTTAAAAAAAATTTAGAATACCCATCAAGCATGAATAAAACAAACTGTAGCTGTCGCCTTTGAGTGCGCCTAATAGTTAGATATATTTATTTTTTACCCTAAAAATATACCCTTAAATTTGGACAGTGTAAGGGAAACAACTCTGTTAGGGTCTGATAATCAGGGACAACATAGCCTGAATTGCATTGTGGGAATATCAACAGGTTTCCTTAGGGCAAAATAGGGACTTCCGCCTGGCTGATGCAGCAAAAAGGTTGTGTGGATAATATCGTCCTAAAATTAGAACTTTAGTCTTTTAGTTAGTTCTCGGTACTGGTAACGGCGCACAGGTATGTTTCTTTCCAATTTTCCCGTGAAGTTGCTGGCATTTGTTAAAGACCCCTTTTGTAAATTATTAATTGTTTTATACCCCATTTTATTTCAGTATTTCACGGTGTTTGGAAGTAAATAAAATATTCTACGTTCAACATCAGTCGTCTTCGTGTCATCAATACATCACCAGAAAAATATTACCAGGGAACTGCTACACAAACATTTCTTCAGCATAAAATAACCCAACAAGGTTTATATGCCATAAAATCCAACAAGCCAAGCTATACTGAAATAAGAGCAGACATTTTATGGTAATAGAGAATCGTCTGCATGCATGAATGGTGTAACGGTTATCAACATAGGAAATGAAAATCAGTGAGGCGAATCAATATCCTGGATGAGAATGTTTGCATTTCACTGCACCCTAATGACTCCATTGCAAATCCATCTCTTCTCCTCTCAAACAGCACCCCACCCCCACTCACAGCAAAGAATATTGGTTGGATAACTTTCTCTGGTGGAGTTGCTTAATCTGAAGCTGGAAAACCTAAGTCAGTCAGATGTTATGTTCAACCTCCTACAGTGAACAACTTTCTTCCAGTGATGTATTGTATAGAAAACAATTGTATTTCTCTGAATTTTTGAGATGAGGCTTGATAATTAGTATTATTTGTATTATTCAGACTATTGTCCTCATCTTTACTGTTATCTGTACAACGTATTGAAGTCAGTTAGTCTACTGTTGGTTTAAATAACAGCAGCTAGCTAAGTACAACTGAAGCAGTGTCCAAGACAGTTGGTATATGTAGAAATCAAGAATGATCCATTCATGAATTTGGGTGATTTGGGTGATTCCATTCCTTGAATTCTGATTGGCTGCTTGATTTGAATGATATTGTGTAGTTTTATAAATACCCTGTCATTCTGCAGTAGACTTTGCAACTATTCGGGTTTGTATTGGGTTACAATTGTTTGTTGCCATGTCTTCCCAATTCGACGGTAATTGGAACTTTGATTATTCTTCACAACATTTTGGACGATTTGCCCTCTGGCCTTCTTCAGGTATTTCTTGTCGGACTCGGAAACTTTCTTGGACTCAGGGAACCTTCTTATCATAATCGGGAACCTTATCGTAATTGGAAGCCATCACAGAACTTTGAACCTAATCCTTTATTCAGTCCATGGTGTATCCTGTTCTCATTCTGCTAACCATAGCTGGGGTACAGGTGTTAAGCTTGTGTTAATTATTATTCTATATTACTGCTGCCCCTGACCAGGATTGAACCTGCAGTCTAGAGATAACTGTCACTTAGAACTGTCTTAATCTAACTCCTTTATCCACTAAGCTATGTGTCCAATTGGACACAGAGTCTGAGAAGAAATCTCTGAAGAAAGCCGGAGGGCACATCGGCATAAACATTGTACAGATAACAATGAAGATGAGGAAAATAGTCTGAATAATACAAATAATACTAGAAAACAATTGTATTGTTTCTTTGTCTCACTGACTCTGATCATTCCACTAATCATGTCAAGCTCTAGCCAACACATACCAAAACTCTAACTCAATGCCAGAACCATACATCCAATCCACACCGAACCTCAACCCAGGCGTCAGACAAAAATTGATGGCCAGCCGCAAACCTAATTATAACCGCCTACCCAAAAAACCAACACATAATAAACACCAACACACACCACAACAAATCAAAAGCCAAAGATTATTCCAATACTAATTCCTTTTTTCATATTTTTTTTTCCGGTTTCTTATTAACTTATTGGCATGAAGGGAGTTACATTAACCAATATGATAGTTTCACAAACAAAATAGTATTTTATATTTTGATATTTTCGATTATGGTCCACAGTTGAATATTAAATAATAACGAAGGGTGACCTCTCGTCATTGAAGAACGGGTGAATGCAATAATTTTACTCAGTAATTTTTTGGCCATTTAAATATTTGATAAACGATCGCCAAGAAATCAGAAATTCCAGCTTCCATTAGCCTCATTGCACATTCCGTTTCAAATTGGTTTTCCAGTGAGCGAATCGGTATTCTCCAATGATCAGACAAATCTTCGAATGAATATATTGAAAGTATTTTGGCGATACTTCAAGAATCTTGAATGTGATGAAAGCAAAACTGATGACTCAGACGTTTGGCATACCAGCACTTCAGTCTACAGTAAGGAAAAACAGTCAAACTGAATTTCATATGAATGACAGGTTTTAGGATAATAATAATAATAATAATAATAATAATAATAATAATAAGTAAAGTAAAGTAAAGTCGACGGGGCGGCCTACAGTTCGGTATCAGCAAGTCCAGCGAGGGAGTCTATCCCCTTTCAATAGCGCTAGGCCAAGGATATTGTTTTAGCATCTGATGTGGAGCGCCACTCCTACCATCAGCTCCTTACTTTACCGCACAGATTCCTGTGCTACTCATATGCTGAGTTGGCGAGACCGGTATCGAACTAGAAACCTTGCGGTTTCTAGCGAACGCTCTACCACTGAGCTAACCCGGCCCTATAATAATTAAGTAATAAATATATAATAATAATAAATAAATAATAAAAGGACTCAAAAGTATCGCAGAAAGAATTAAACAAGACTCAAAAGGTATCGAGAAAGAACTAAACAGTACAAACAAAATAGCGACCTTCCAAAACAATGAAAAGAGATTTTTACGAACCAAATTAATTGGAGCAAAAACAAACATTAGTGAACACAAATGCAACAGAAGCAGAAAAAGTTTTGGAGTAATATATGGATGAGGAAAGAACATAATTAAGCATGTAAATGGATAAGTGATATTTAAGAATGAACTATGGAAATGAGGAGGACCTGTAGCCAGTGTTCATGTAATACGCTTAAATCCGTACTCAGGAAGTAACAAATTTGGAAACCACCAGGCCACTATTGGCATACATGGATTTCTGCGTTCAAAATATTTACTTCTATCCACAAAAAATGGGCCCAGCAACTGAACAGATGTCTACAGAAACAGAAGTACCCGAATGGATGACGAAAGGAAACAACTACCCTAATCCAGAAAGACCCTTAAAAAAGGAAATATCCCCAGCAATTAATAGACCGATAACTTGTCTACTCATATTAGGAAAATACGACTGCCGATATAAAAGAATAAAATATACATTTCACTCAGTTGGCGAAACCTTTCCGAGATAGTGAACTAGAAGTGATTGTCCGCAATGTGGAGATAATAGCGATGGTGGTTAACATACACGATTATCAATGTATATGTGACCAATTACATACTTAGAATGATAGTAAAAGATTTAGCACGCGAAATTATTGATAACTCAGAACATAATGTCACTGAGATCGAGCTAAGTATAACAGCTATTATGACGCATGATCTCACATACCATGGACTCATTAGAATGTTTAATAATAATCTACGTTTACAACAATTTTCCTCTACACGAGTTACACAATACTATTCTAGTCTTTCATCAAGCGCGCGCGAAATAAAGACATATGCAGTAACTCGAGAGTTCAATTAATAAATCCGAAAATCTAAATCCACTGTCTAAGAAGTTAAAAATTCCATAAGTAAGGTATCTTCCAAGAGACTCATAATCAATCTACTATCTGTATATATATATATATTTATGACGAGATGATATGGACCTTTCTCTCATCTCTATGACTACTACATCTTATATAAAAAATGTACAGGGCATATCAAATCTCACATAATACTCGCACCAAGAAAAAAATCATAACACCTCGTACTGTACATAGTAAGATATTACATAAACATGTTTGTGCAATATGAGTGCAATATAGATATTATGAAAACCCTAAGATTGGTACAAGAGCGTGAGTTTTAGATGGATGTATGATTAGTGACCACTACTGTACTATATTACAGTGAGTACATGGATATGACTTAGTCATACAAGTATGTGCATGCCTAGTAATAAAACGCTCGATGCTGATAATGCGAATACATCTCAATCTCATGCGAATTCATCAACTGCCCAAATAGTGAAAAACTATTAAGAATCACTTGTAATAAAATAAATGAAGCTATCAAATTACATTAGGAATTTTTAGAAGCAGGACAATTATGATCTATGCAAAAAGATATATTGAAAGTGAAAGTATAAATAATAAGATATATATCTCAGATAGTAACTTAGTATAATCATTACTTGGAGACCGAATACTCTAGATCATGCGTGAGAAGATACTGACTCAAAAGAGATTTTACAGTACGCTGGGCTGTTCGCGCCAGTTATAGCATATACTCGAAGGACCATTCTGTCAAAATAGCGCCACACAGTGTCATATGACACTCCGACATGTTATCATTTGTACCATCCGATTAAAACTTACTAGAAATTGTGCATTCAAAGGCTCTTACCCCCGTAGCGCAGGATCTCATAGATTAATACTGCATTCATAATAGTAGTAACGATATATATAAGCATAATCAAGAAGGATGAGATTGAGACCACAGGTACTTGCCTTTTAGATAGACTCAGCCTCCACATATATTGAGTGAGGCAACACGCGTAGAAAAACTACACATAATCTCTAAACAACTGAGCATTATTATATTCAACTAAGAAAGTATCTAAAATGATACAAATTTAACTTTATATGGTCGGCCATGCAAATTAATAAAATATACATAACATATATTCACAGCATTAGTTTGCGATACTCACACTAAACATGCCAGAGTATCAAAAAGATAAGAAAGTAAAAACAACTAATATCATGACTACATTCAAAGACGACAATCATAGATAGGAGTTGAGACACATGGAAAGACTTTATGGACTATATGACCTGAGACAGTCAGACCTTGCAAAAGAGAAAGAAAATCATTAATATTGACAGGAGACAAAAATAAATGCCATAAAGAGACACAACATATATAAAAAGCGCGAGAACCTATGAAGACCCAAAACAAAGACTCCTAGAAATGTAAGACTTTGTGAGTAATAGATGATCGATATCGTGCTAACAACAAAACGAATATAACTGCGGAATAGATAGCCAAACTTCACAACGAGAATTACAAACAACACGACTGGTGCGGAAGCGTGATCCACTGGGAATTATGCCAAAAAAATAAATTTATGACCATACGACAAAATGTATATGCATAAACCAGAATAACTGTTCTAGAGAACGAACGCATAAAATTTCTCTTGGTAACTTTGAATAAAAACTGATCACCTATATCCTGCAAGAAGACATAGACCTAAGTGTAGAATAAACAAAAAAAGAAAGAACATTGTCAACTGGTGAGATAATCAGTCTCCAGCAGAACACAGAGGAGATAGCTAACAGCGAAATGAAAAATGAACAAATATCTGACCTTGTCAGAGGACTGAAAAGTTTATGGAACTATGAAAATCAAAAGTGATACAATTGAGTAATGGTGACAATTGGAAACAGATACCAAAGTGATTGAAGGTTATGGAAATATCAGCAAGGAAATGAATTGAAAATCAGAACAAGTGCACTGCATAATAATCTACCAGAATACAATCAGCAAGAAGATCACTGAGACCACCGAGCGTGACTTGCTGTCACATACAGACTCCCAGCATGAAGAACCATCAGCTACATGTGATGTGAAAACTCAAAAGGAGTTAAATACATAATAATAATAATAATAATAATAATAATAATAATAATTTAGAGAAGAAGAAGAAGAAGAAGAGAAGAAGAGAAGAAGAAGAAGAAGAACTTACAGATGAATATAAATCGTAGTTGAAACAATGGAATCGTCTCAAGGACGGGAAAGAGACGATGAACTGGATTAAGAAACGAGATTCATACTAATTAATAGGCTACAATAAGGAGTAGTAACATTCTCATCACAGAAAGTACATGGTTAAATCACCGCATAGTATAAATTTAAGATGAGTTGATACAAAAATATCTGCCTCAGTAATAATTGAGTCACTTTATGAACAGTAAGGCCTCCTCTGAATCCCACGCGTTTGCTCCCTAAGTCAGGATTATATTGGGATATATGTGAGAGTATCAAAGCACTACTACCATCAATGCTGGAAATGGCGTTGGCATCCCCTGGGAACTCAATTCCGCCCATTTAACAACTCTTATTATAAGGGAATGCGCGGTGTCTACACACCCATCTCACCAGACAACAAGGAGGCGTAAACTTAGCGAGCGTACAAGTTTACGCGGAAAAACCACGAGACCCATAGAACTACATAAAAGTGTACATGTACTACTAGCAGGATTAGGAAAGAAACCTGTCTTGTCAACTAGAACTATAAGTTGATAGACAGATAGACAGGATTAACTCAGACCTATATATCCGAATTTGAAATAGAGGTAGGAAGCTATCTAAAACTTTCACAATCAGTTCACACCTTCACAACACACGAATATATAAATAATTAGTAAGTTGGCACCCACAAACCTCAATTACCTTAATAATTATATAATACAACAACTATTTTTATAGAAAAGGTTATTAAATATGGTAATGTACTTGGCCCCCTTGCCTTTGATAATATAATGACCACAACTAACAATAGATAGCAGTTGTAATCCTCGCAACAAGTTCTTTCACACACTCACCAAAGTCAAATGTTCATGCAACCACCGCTATACAAAATAGTGTAAGCATAATAATAGTGCTAAAGACCACCGCAGACATTCCGAAATGAAATGCTGTACACGTTAACAGTGCCAATGATTTCCCCTGTTTATCATAGAAACAAGTGGAGAAAAAAAAACTGTTCATAGCTACGGTGGTAGTTCTAATATTTACACTCGAGACAATAGCGAGAAATGATACGATAAAGATACCACAATAGTGAATTCGCCTACAATATTTCGAGATATATAAGTTCACGATTTCTAAAGCGTATTTTTAGAATATGTCAAATGATATCTGCTAGGCTCGTATAAGTGATTGATTAGCGACTTAGACTGTGA
>CM042139.1:9679039-9696539 GCA_023376005.1 Doryteuthis pealeii | reverse complement strand
TTCATTTTTTCTGGTCAATTAATTTGAACCACGTATCTTTGAGGCGTAACACATATTTCAAAGATACGTGGTTCAAAGTTAACTTACTTGAAAAATGTAAAAGTTTTTGAATAAAATAACTTGTGCATTATATATTTTATCCATTTATATATCAACGGGCCGGGTTAGCTCAGTCAGTAGAGCGTATGCGTAGCACAGAGATCTGTGCGGTAAAGTAAGGAGCTGATGGTAGGTGTGGCGCTCCACCTTAGATGCGAAAATAATCACCTTGGTCTAACGCTAGTGAAAAGAGATAGACTCCCTCGTTGCATGGCTGATACCGACATTAGGCCGCCTCGAAGACTTACTTTTACTTATATATCAACGCTGAAAATTTCATTAAATTCAGTTACTTCACTGTTTTTTTGGTATTTTTTTTCTTTCGGAGGCGTGACATACGGGGATGGAATTTAGGTCCGTTAAGTTCGATTTAACCCATTGTCGTCTGTCGTAAGTGAAGTGGAGTGAATAAGTAAGTAAATGATTTTTTAAAATATTAGATGTTTTATTTTATTTATTTAATTTTTTCCAACCCCTTCCGGCAATATCTTTCAACAATCAAGTTTTACATAGCCCTGAAGGCGTTTTTTTTATTACTAGTATATAAAATGGAACCGAGTGACTCCCGGTTACTTTTGTCAATATTAATCTTTTCGTTAGATTTCACTTTTTATGTTTTTATTTTCGTATTTATTTTTATTATTCTTCGACCATTTTTGTTTATCTTTTTTTTTAATTCCCTTTGTATTTCGAATTCGGGTTCGTGTTAATTTGACAAATTCTTGACGGGCATTTTTGTTTCATCAATTTCTAAAATGATTTGTCATCTGTTATTCAATCCCATTTGTCGTCACAGGTTTTTCCCCTTTGTGCATCCGTAGTTTTACTCTCTTGAATTCCAATGTCTCCAATAAAATTCCTTATTTAATTATGTTCTGTAGTTCGCTTGAGTTTTATGCGACCAATTTGGAATCATCCATGAATATTAAGTGGTTTGCACTCTCCTGGCCTGTTGGTTAGCTGGCACCCATCTTTACAATTGCACAAGATTAGATTACGTGGTTTCATGGATATGAAATATAGAAACGGAATCTTCTTGGGAAAATTGCTTTTTCATTATTTACTTGTACTACTTGCCTCTCCTCCGGCATTCAGCCTTACTCTCTCATCTTTGTATGTATCAACGTTCCCGTAATTGTTAGCGTCATGGAGTATTCTACAATTTCTGTGGGGTGATATGCCGTATGGATTTCTATATTATATCAATCCGATTATCGTTTTTCTGAAAATTTTTATCCGGTTGTGGGACTCCAGTTTTGGATTCTGTGTTGGGTGGGCTCTTCATTGTCATTGCTCACAGTTTTACATTGGCCGGAGTGATGGCACCTGTTAGGGTGCCATATCCAGGTAAGGTACCATATATTGGTCAGATAGAGGTGCATGATGTAATGGTAACCTCGTTGACAATGAATACGACACGGCTCGTTCAAATACTGAATGAGGCTGTTACATTTTATATAGCGCTGATACCTTGGGAAATGTATGAATCCAGCAATATCTCCCATCTATGAGTAGATAGTAAGGAAGACTAGGCATTTTAAACTTGGTTTAGCAACCAGTCTAGAAGAAACAACTCTGAATTCAAACTTGTTAAACTCCGCTTAAGAAATTGACCTTGTAACATCCTGCTCGTGCGGAGGTTTCTGGTAAATATATGTGTTGGGTCAAATGAATTTGAAATTTATTAGTACGAGGATTCTTTAAACATTATAAACTGTGATAAAAAGGATTGAATTATAATACGTACTTGAAGCTATTAACATGTGCAAAGGGAATTTCTTCTCATTCTTTTTTCTTCTTCTTCTTCTTCTTCTTCTTCTTATTATTATTTTATTATTATTATTATTATTATTATTATTATTGTTTCACACCTATTGTAGGCGGTGGTTTACTGGAGGCTGAGTGACAGCAAGTCTCCTCAGGTCTCCAGGAATCTTTTGAGTATTCTAACCAATCTGGAGTTTGGATGTTCCCCGGTTATTCTCCAGAGCTTTGGGATCGTTCCAAGTGCACCAATTACAATTGGTACAACCTCCACCTTCATGTTCAACAGTTTTCTCAGTTCTCTTGCAAGGTCCAAGTAGTTGCCTATATTTTCGTTTTATTTTATTTTATCTCGGTGGGTCAAGGGATGGCGAAATCCTCGATATGGTAAGGTTTCTTCTTCTTCTTCTTCTTCTTCTTCTTCTTCTTCTTCTTCTTTTTCTTTTTCTTCTTCTTCTTTATTCTTCTTCTTCATTATTATTTTCATTATTATTATTATTATTAGCTCCTTCAAACATAAATCGTTTACAGATTATATGTATAATACAGTGCTAATTAAACGCATAACTCTATGTAAACACTTCTTTAATTATTAAATAAGAACTGTTTTCGAAACCGTGTTATTGCTTACCCATTATCTATGTTAGATAGGATTACATTAAAGTATATAATTGCATACAGATTGTTAGTATATATCTCCCTACTGGGCTGATTGTGTACTATATATATATATATATATATATATATATATATATATATATATATATATAGTTGTAGGATATGAACTCGTCAATCCGAGTTCAAACACTGGACACAGCTGTTTGCATTTCACATAACCCTAATACATTTGGGAAAGGGATAAATCCAAACTATTCTCCCTCAGCTAGGGGCAAATATTATGGTGGATTGGACTCTTTAACCTATACGTTGTCACTACACCTGTCTTCCGGCTGTTGGAGTTCAGGTTCAATCAATTCTAAGCAATATCCTGTTTTGACCTCAGGCATATGTTGACACCTACGCATTTCCTGTGCCTGCGCGTGAGTCATTTGGGCCTGGTCTTCCGGCTGTCAATTTGTCGATCAGGCAATATATTACAGTTCTTTTGGAAATTATTCCTTAAGGCGACCATCCTTTTTGGCATGCATATCCGGTACCTAATCTTTGATCCCCTTCTGTCCCACACATTGTTAACAGAGAACACTTTGCATATAATCGATACTGACGTGTTCCATCAATATTAGGCATTGTAGAAATAAACGCTGCCCGAATAACAAATAACTTATACATTCATGTATTGTATGAATTATATTTACAACGAATTGCATTTTTGTAAATATCTTGTTATTCGCACACAACAAATATAATATTCATGTTGCGTTTACCTCTCATATTTCGTAAAATCCTCCATCTTCTCTGTCTTTTTTTTTTGCTTTTGTTTTAGAGTTAACAATTACATAATGAGAGAATCGTGTATTCAGTGTTTCTTTTGTGGAATTTGATAACGTGAATTTGCAAGAAGAAAGTGAATAATGTTTTCACTCAAAATATATTGCATTTCAAATACTATGAAATTGCGTTGCAAACAAAACCATTTTTCGTTTTCGCCTTGATAAGCATTTAATGCCAGCGGCCATTCTCTTCGTTTTGTTTGACTACTTATCAGAGTTCCTTACTCAAACAAGAATAAATTTTCATTGAATCATTTAAAAAAAAAAATATTTTACGTAAAACATCGTTGTTTCCTTTGGTGTTAAGAAAGCTTCTTAGCTAAAGTTGGTTAAATTCAGAATCTGTCGGTTTCTTCTGTCTCTTCTTTATCTTTGAGAAATAAATGATCCTAATATTCAAATAAAGAAAGATAGGCATAACATAGGCTTTTACTTTCATGACACTGCTACTTAGTATATATTGAATAAAATAATAAGATAAAACTACCTCCACTACTGAAAATACCACACGCTATAAATGCATGCAAACTATATTAACTTCTCTTTTTATATAGACTAAAATTTGTGCTTTTTTTCAGTATTTATTTTATTATGCAAATATAGTTGCCTGAATTTATGTAAATCATTTTATATTGTTTATGATAAATCATCTGATTTGAAAAAAAAACCTATTCATTAGTTTAAAGTGATTTTTATATATATATATATATAATTATATATATTATATATATATATATATATATATATTGTGTGTGTGTGTGTGTGTGTTGTGTGTTGTGTGTGTGTTTGTGTGTGTTTATTTTGCCAGCATTTTTTTTATTTTAAACAAGTTTCGTTAAAATGTACTGACGATTCTTTCTAATTTTCTGGCCATCTTTTTAATGTCAGGGTGGAACTGGTCTAGAAATCCACCAGGCTTACCGTTGAGTGTGGAGGTGTCTCCTTTCTTTTTAAAACACATGACCTCAGTTTTATCGGAGTTCACATAGAGGCTGATGTTCCCAACTGCCTTCTCCAGGCAAATATATAAGAACATTTAAGCATAAAAATCTTAACTACTGCATTTGGCAATATAAACAGTTTGAGAGATAAATTTTCGCCTCACGGAAATGGATAGTATTTTCTCGAAAATATTTTTTTTTTTAAACGTGGAAATTGGTGAAATTTTAACAGACGTATATACATGATAGCCGAAAAGTCAGTTGCAATTATATTTATCATAATGTTTCTTAGTAATTTATATTGGCTTATTTGTTTTTATAATAGAAATCCGTTTTCCTTAACTGGATGATTTTAAACCGTTGATCTGATGAGTAATTGTGTGAGTCATGTTGGAAGCAAAACGGAAAGTTTGAATGACTTTAATTGACTTTTCATGTTTTAATTTACATAACAAAATAAATCACATAAAAGCTTGTTGTGTGCAGCAATAGAAATTATTTAAATTATTTCTTAAAAAGTGCAATCCATTTGAATGACCTGTATTTTTAACGGATTTAAATATCTAATCATATGATTTTTCTTCTGTGTAACGATCTGAAGTGTAGCTCAGTCATAGGAGCATCGAGCTGGAACCACAAGGATTGGGGTTCGTTACCAGTCTTTGCCAACTCAGTGTTTGAGTACACAGCTTTATCTGTGTGGTGAAGGTGGGCTGATAGTAGGTGTGCGCTTCATATCAGACGAAAGACTTTTTCGCTTACACTCGTTAAAAGTGAATAGGCGCTGACTGTTCGGCTCATACAGACAACAGTCTGCTTACTCTATATCAGCTTCCAATTCTTCTATTCAATCATAATAAGAGTTAAAACGTCATCTCTCCCTCACCCTCTCTCTCTCTCTCTCTCTCTTCTCTCTCTCTATCTCTCTCTCTCTCTCTCTCCGCTATATTATATATTTATATTATATAGTAAGTAAAGTCGTCGAGGTGGCCTAAAGTCGGTTATCAGCCAATCAGCGAGGGATGGGAGTCTATCCCCTTTTCAATAGCCTAGACCAGGAGATTGTTGTTTTAGCATCTGAGGTTGAGCGCCCCACCTTTACCATCAGCTCCTTACTTTACCTCACAGATCCCCATGGCTACTCATACGCTGAGTGGCGGGACCGGAATCGAACTGGAAACTATTGTTCCTAGCCGAAACGCTCTACGACTGATGGATGATTAAAAAAAAAAAACAAACACAGGATGTCCATGAACGATGGAAACTCTTTTAATGCTCGCTTTACATGCAATATCGCGTCATCGGCTTTCATCCTATAAAACGACAAGTAAATAACGGTAAATAACCTTTTATCACACATTCAAAACACACTGAACATCTTTCATCTTTTACTCATACAAATTTTCAATGTCCTAAAGAGGTTTTGTTTAAAAAAAACGAAATTACTTAAGTATCGACATATATATATATACTAATATATATATATCTTATTATAATGGAGATTATGTGTTTGTTTGTCGTAACCGAAAACTATATCACTACTCAAGTCACTATCCATTAGTTTATATGCATCACCATTCTCCATGAATCAGTTTTATTTAAGTCTCAATTATTAATAAAATTGTTTTTCATTATTAATACTGCTGGCCGATATCTACGTACTAATGACATGCAATTGTATTTATATATATACAACAAATAGCGGTTTACTGTGTGAACGGAAGGCTAATTTGCATATTGAATTTAAAATTTGATTTTAATAAACTATGGGGCTTGGTATTGTTGATTCTAATTATTTGATTTTATCTTAATGAATACGAGCAAAATCTTGGAGATAAATCTGAAAGAAATCATTAACAAAAAGAAATAAACTGTAATTTTATTCTTTACTTCCTATTTTAACTAAATATTAAAATAGAAAAATTTACTAATGAAGACACGGAGTAACGGAAAATGATGGAACAGTTAGTTTCAAAGTTGTTTCTATTTTCAATTCATACCCCCTCTGTTCAAATCTTTTTATCTGCATTCTTATTCAGTTTGATTAGCCTTCTAATTTAATATAAATTTTATTATATTAAAACTTAAATACTTGCACCCGAGAGGGTGGCATATATTTGCTAGTTACTATATATATATATATATATATATTATATTATAATATATATATATATATGCAACAAATAATCAAAATAATCACCATCAAAATTTTCTTATTTCAACTGATGTTTTAATGTGAATAACCATTTTGTTATCTTCGGAATCTTGTTTTTTCCATGTCAGCCGTTCGTCACATTTTCGTTACCATCTTTGTTTTCGGCCCCACGGCCATCTTGGTCTTAGGACTCCAACATCTCTTCTTCACTGTTCGATCTTATTACTGTGATCAATATTAACGCATTTAAGTGTTCACACATACTTTATTATCGTGTATGAATTTTCTCCTCATCTTACCGACTCCGTAGGGGTCACAGGGATTATTTATGAAAAGTACGTTCTTTCGAATCAATGGAATTTAAAGTTAGCAACTAACTTCTAACTTCTAGTCTTAGTCACCTGAGTTTAACTCATCGAAAAAAAAAAAAACAAGCTTTTAAACTGGACTTTAAAACTGTTAATCATACTGATTTGATATTAATTACCTATTAACAATCTATTCTAAATATATATATATATATTATATATATTATATATATATATATATATATATATATTATATATATAAAGATATGCAGGAAGGCGCGTGTTGTAATGGTTAAAGTCATTGGAAATGGATCATCACCCGAGTTCAAATCCTGGACATAGTAATTGCATTTCACTTAGCACTAATGTCCTCCAACTATAGATACATTGTAGGCAGACTGGACTATTTAACCTTGGTTAGGCAACCGATTCTAGGAGAAGGAAAACTCAAGAAATTGACATTGTGTCACATTCTGCTCGTGCGGAGTGGTATATTATATAGATATATATTATATATATATATATTATATAAAGATACGGGCTTTTTTATTCATGTCTTATTTTAAAAGAACTGGTATGGAATCAGAATATGTTAATTCAGTGTTTTTTCTGAATTTTCTAATTCTTCTTTTTAGCTCAGTCCGCACAGGACCCGCCTAGGAATTGTAAGTTTCCCGGTTCGATATCGTTCCCGTCAACTCAGCGGGATGAATAGCACAGATTAGGTAATCTGATTTGTGCAGTAAAGTGGGGGCCTGACAGTACGTGTGGCGCGCCATCTCATCAAAATCATCTCTCTGGTTCTAGCGCTAGCAAAAGGGGGTATAGGCTCCATCGCTTTCTGGCTGATACAGATATGTCTTCCTGCCAACTTTACTCTTTTTTTACACTTACTTTTGACGCATATAATTTTTTCATCATATAACGTGATGCTACCAGCAGTTGAAATATGTCTTGTTGACGTTATTTCGTAATTAATAATAATTTTTGAGTGTTCCTGAATTAGTGAGAAAATCTTCGAGGGAAGGTGTTAGCTACTGTGTTTTATTCTACGGTTCTATTAGGTCTACATTTCCCCGCCTTTCCAGACAATGTATCGATCAATTCTATCGTTTTGCTAAGACATTTGGATAATAATTTTAAGAAAACCAAAGTCCGATCGTGAAACGAGACATAAAAACACAAAAACACAGTCAATTTTGCTCATTAAAGCGCTTGATTACCTCCAAATTTTATTTTAGCCAACGAAACATTAATTTCTATTCCAGCATCATTAACTGCGAGAGAAAGCGAGAGTTGGCTAAAATATTCTTTTTTTTTTACTTGATTGTTCTTTTTAACAGTTGTTTTCTAAGATAATTTCGTTGTCATTAAATAAAAATACGGCTCGTTTAAGTTATATTCTGAGACGCTTTCTCAATTGTATTTTAATGACTGAAGGCGCAAATAAACGCGGTCATTTCATTCACTAAAGTTTAACGATGAGAGACGAAAAAAAGAGAATTATTTCCCAAAGACCAAAGTCTTTACTCTTGATTGTGATTCTACCGTTTTTTGAAAATCTTAAATCCTTACTTTGTAATTATTCTTGTGACGACGATGTTACGCTTCAGCCAAACTAGAAACAGTTAATTCTATTGAAACAACAAATTAGAAATTAATAGAAACCTGTTATATTTGAATGCTTATCGATATTTTCGTTATTTAGGACTAGCAAATATATGTACCCTCTTGGTACAAGTATTTTAGTTTCAATGTAATTAGACTATATTAAATTAGAAGGTTAATGAAACTGAATAGGAATGTAGATAAAATGATTTGAAACAGACGGGAGATATAATCAAAAAAATATAACAACTTTGAAACTTACTCTTCCATCATTTTCCATCAATCTTGTCTTTCGTTGCTAAATTTTCCTAATATATATATATATATATATATATATATATATATATTATATATATATATATATATATATATAATAATGGAGATTTCTATTAATAATAGATTCGCTTCCGGTTTTTGTCTGTAACAAAAATTACGTCACTGCTTACGTCACATTACCCAAAATCGTCATAACATAGAATAAATACACTCAAAATTTGAACATGCAACATTAGACAGTCCTCATTGCTTTTTTAAAACAAGTTTTAATAAATACATGACTGGTAGTATATATCTCTATATAGTTTGTTTCTTTTTAATACATATTTAAAGTTTACATTTCAAATTGTTTTATTTTTTAATCCTTTAATAAATTTGATGGTTTTACTCATTTAGGGTACAAACTCGCTGAAATTGAATTTTTTACTCCCACCCTTCAGTCAATATGTTTCAAAAATCTATTTTTCATCGCCCGGAGGGTGTTTTTTATTTTGTTCTAGTTTAGTTAAAAATAGGAAGTAAAAAATAAAATTACAGATATTTCTCCTTGTTAATCGATTTTTTAGAAGATTTATCCCCGTAATTTTACTCATATTTATGAAGATAAAATCAAACAATGAGAAATCAATAATACTAAGCACACATTTATTAAAATCCAATTTTTAATATCAATATGCAGATTATCCTTACCGTCCACACTATAAACCGATATTTTATTGTATATATAAATAAAATTGCATGTTATCGGTATGTATATATGATCAACAGTATTGATAATGTAAAAAAAAATGTTATTAATAATTGAGGTTTAAATAGAAATAAAACCATGGAGAATTATGCAAAAATTAAATTTTGACCATAAAACAAAATGGTATATTACTATTTATTTATATTAAGAAGGCAATTACAATGCGTATAAAAAGATAGAATAATGTTCAGTGTCTAATCAATTTCAAAACTGATTAGACACTGAACATTATTTTATTTTTTATACCCATTGTAATTGCCTTCTTAATATAAATAAATAATAATACATTTAACAATGCTTCAAGCAAATTATCAAATACTAAAATAGTATATGTTAAAAACAGAATCTGTTCTCGAGAATGAAACACATAAAATTATCTGGGATAAAGACGGATCACCCCATCCCAGCCAGGAGACCAGTCCTAGTGTTGATTAATGAAAGAAAACAAAAAACACGAACGTGCCAACTGGTGGACTTAGCGCTTCCAGCAGATCACAGGGTGAAGTTGAAAGAAAACGAAAAGATGGACAAATACCTGGACCTTACCAGAGAATTGAAAAAGCTGTGGAATACGATGGTGAAAATGATACCAATTGTAGTTGGTGCACTTGGAACGGTCCCAATAATCTTGGAAATAAGACTGGAGGATCTGGAAATCAGAGGAAGAATTGAGTCCATCCAGACTACTGCACTGCTGCAATCGGCTAGAATATTCAGAAGAGTCCAGGAGACCTGAGGAGACTTGTTGTCACTCAGACTCCAATGAAATACCATCAGCTAACGCTGGTGTGAAAACTCACAAGGAGTGAAATAATAATAATAATAATAATAATAATAATAATAATAATAATAATAATAATAATGATAATAATGATATCTGCAAATGCAACAATCACAAACAGTGCCTACGTCGAGGAATTGTGCAAAAAATTCAAATTCAACCATGCCATTAAATGGTATATTCCCAAACCGGAAGCAGTCATAGCGAATGAGACGCATCAAATCCTTTGGTATTTTGAGATACAGACGGGTCACTTCACCCCGGATAGGAGACTAGACAATGTGTGAATTAACAAGAAGAACAAGACTTGTCATCTCGTGGATTCTGCCGTCTCGGCGGTTTACAAAGTGAAGGTGAAAGGAAACGAAATATTGTTAAATACCAGGACCTTGCCAGTGAGCTGGAAAAGCTGTAGAATAGGAACGTAAAATATGTGCCAACTGTACTGAGGCTTTTGGACAATCTCCAAGTTGGAATAGAGTAATGTGGAAACCAGAGGAAATTATTGGCTGAGGCCATCCAAACAACATCACTGTTAAGATCAGCTACAAAACTCAGAAGATTCAGGAGACCTGTAGGAGACTTGTTTGTCACTTGACCTCCAGAGAACTACAGCTTAGGCGGATCAGAAAAAACTCAGAGAAGAAGAAGAAGAAGAGAAGAAGAGAAGAAGAAGATCCCAAATTAAAGTGTTAGTAAACTAAAGAACCTCACTGCACTGTCAACACAACGGGATGTTGGCAAGATGAATAAGCGGATGAAATGCAAGGATCGCAAAAGCTAACAGGGTGCGGTGCTAGTCCAAAATAATTTTCAGAATAATGAAATCACATATGACAATGTCTTCATTAGGACTTCCTTAATCGCGATTCTATTAGAGCAGAACAACTAAACCATTTGTAGGACACCACATACGCTCATTTGGTCAGCACATTTTTGCCAGATTTCACCGAACACTCACACACAATACACATATATACACACACAATGAACACAACAAAAGCGCAGAGAACACAGACAAAGACACAGACACACAACACACACAACACACACACACACATATATATATATATATATATATATATATATAATTTAAGAGACAGAAATAAATCCGACGTATAAGTATAGATAAAAGGATATGAAACACACAATATGCTGTTAAAATGAAAATATTTTATATCATATTCATAGCTAATATTAAACAATATTTCGATTTATAAAAATCATCTTCGGAGCTTGTTTTTACTCCGGACTCATCGAGAGAGAAGCTGAAAATAATTTGAATTCAAAACGAAAACATAGATGTTCCAAAAATGAAACTACCGCAGGAGTTTTTGGGAACATCAATGTTTTCGTTTTGAATTCATATTATTTTCGCTCTCTCTCTCTCTCTCTCTCTCTCTCATATATATATAATATATATATATATATATATTATATATATATATATTGGTAAAAGGCTTAAAAAGCGGCCATTTTTTCGGTTGTATATCTATTTTTGCCCACAGGTATCTATGAGTGTCATCAGACCCCTAACTTTATTGGAATGGTACACAGATAATTCATGAGACTTTATATATATATATATATATAATATATATATATTATATATTATATATATATATATACTTTTTCTGTGATTGTTATAATAATATCGGGTTTCAGTTCATCTAATCTTCTTGGGAAGTGGTGGTGTCTATATTGCCCTGTTCAATTATACTGAACACCGAGCTGTGAACTTGGAACTGAACAACTCTAACATTTCGCCGTTTGAAGAAATGGCCAACTTAGAATCATCCTACTACCCACTTACCTGTTAACCCATCTATGAAAGGTATTATATATATATATATATATATATATATATATATATGTGTGTGTGTGTGTGTGTGTGTGTGTGTCTGTGTATGTCTGCGTGTGTGTGTATTTGGGCAGCATTTTTTCATTTATACATGTGGAATTAAACAAAAGGTAGGTCACCTGTTTAACGATTTTATTGGTGATCTTTTCAAGCTTTCTGGCCAACTTTTTTATATTTGGATGGAATTCGTGGATTAGTCGACTGAATTCATACCCGTGAATTTTCGGCACTTCGAATTGCCATCATCAGGTGATGTGTTCCAGTTTTTTTTCAAAGTATATAATAGATGTCGAGGCTGAAGGAGGAGAATTGAGAGGGAAAGTGTTATAGCATTTTAAAATGTGAGACTGCATTGAAAATTAATTTTGTTTAAGGATGGTTGTATTGTTTGAAGTATAAAGCTTCTAGTATTTGGAGTTTTTGTTCCTTCCAGCCTCTAATTAGGCCAATTTTGGGTATACCATATATATATATATATATATATATATTATATATATATATATATAATATATATTATATATATTGTGTGTGTGTGTTGTGTTGTGTGTGTGTATATATATTATATCTATTAATATATATAATATATTATTAATATTTTATATATTTTTGCTGAAGCAATTACATGCGAAATTCGCATAAATTCGATAATTATAGAAGGTAACAATGACAAGTGATTTCGCAAAGAATTACTCGGCGTGTAGAATATTGTACAGACTGTTTCAACTTTATTGTCATAGTGTCCGACTATCCTGCTGAAGTCCAGTTTCGATTTCTTCGGAGGGAAATCGTTATATATATATCGCTGATGAAGATTTTAATAAAGTTGAAACAGACTGTTATCTACACGCGGTAATTCTTTGCGAATTTCACTTGTCATTGTTATCTCTATAATTATCGAATTTATGCGATATTCGCATTGTAATTGCCTTCAAGCTAAAATATAAAATATTTAATATATATACTTTATCAGCAATGCTTCTAAAAAAATAAACAAAACATAAAAAAAACACACAATATATATTAATATATATATATATATATATATATATATATATATGTGCGTGGGTGGACGCGGTGTGTTTATATATTTATCATAATATATCTTGCAGAATTGTATGTTGCTAGTTTAATGTTTACCCATTCGTCTGTATTATGCCAGAAATAAGATTTCTTCATAGATACTGATATCGCCAAGAAGTCTAAATCAGTGATTCTTGAAATAATATCAAAGATCAAAAATACCTGAGGCTAGCTCAGCATTGTTATAAATGTCATGCCTGACCTATAAAGAAACATACCACTCCTCTAACCTGTAATAACTACGGGACGTTCGCGGTTCCATGTTCAGGAAAAACTGTTCGGATTAAATTAACGTTTTATTCCTGATAAGCTCTCTTCAGCCATCGATACACATTCTATATTATATTTCTAGGTTGAGCACTCCTGTCAAGGTTTGGTCTATAAATGTCCCTTCCTCTTCTGGAGAAAAATTCGCTTAAATTTATAGTCATGTATCTTTGTATTTCTTGAGCGAATCTCACACTGAATACATTTCAGGATGAACACCGAAATGAATATCTAGATTTATTGAAAATGATTGCATGTGTAACGTGATCTCTTTATCTTCCCTGTCTCCTTTAGTAGGTCAATCTGTGTTTATTATTCAGCAGCATTGCATGAAAATTAGTCGTGTGTCACGCTAGAAAATGCTTGAATTTTCATTTTCCTCTTTGATGAAAGATAGAGGTTTACTAAGCTTATTTTGGTAATATTTGTATTATTCGGACTATTTTCCTTCATCTTTATTGTTATCCGTACAACGTTTCGGCAGATGTGCCCTCCGGCCTTCTTCAGGTATTTCTTGTCGGACTCGGGAACTTTTTGGGATTCGGGAACCATCTCGGATACGTGAACATTATTTTCGAACTCGGGAACCTTTTTTGTCGTAATCGAGAAACTTCTTGTCTTAATCGGGAACCATCTCGGAACTTTGAATCTAACCTTTATTCAGTTCAAGGGGTATCCTGTTCTCATTCCGCTAACCATAGCTAGGATAGAGGCTTTAAGCTGCGTAAGAAGGTTCACGATTCCGAGATGGTTCCCTAGTCCGAGATGGTTCCTGAATCCGTGAAAGTTCCCGTGTCCGACAAGAAATACCTGATGAAGGCCGGAACTGAAACTATATCACTACTTAAGTTACATTTCTCTTAGTTATTTATGGCGCATTCTCTATGATTTTATTTTTATTCAAACCTTAATTATTAATATTTTTAAAAACTTTATTAATACTGATTGCCTTAACTACAATTAGTTACCTGCAATTGTATTTATATATACAACAAAATAGCGCTATAAAGAGTGAACTGGAAGGCCAATTTGAATATTGATATGAAAAATTTGATTTTAATGAATATGTCCTTGGTATTATTGATTTCTAATCGCTTGGTTTTATCTTAATGAATATGGGCAAAAATCTCGGTTATAAACCTTAAAAGAAATCGATTAACAAGAATATATGACGGTAATTTTATTCTTTACTTTTTATTTTAACTAAATTGTTAAATTAGGTAAATTTAGCTATGAAAGACGGAAGTGATGGAAGAGTAAGTTTCAGTTGTTTGACTTTTCGATTACACCCCTCTCTCTTTCAAGTAGTTTTTCTGCATTCTTATTTAGTTTCATTAGTTTCTAATTTAATATATTTTATTACATGAAAATTAAATACGTTCACCCTGAATGTACTACTAGCTTGGTATTTAAACTCAGCCAGGGAAGGTCCTGGCATCCACAAAAATGGACTAGAAGCGTGGTGTCTCTGTCAATTAAGTTGGGGCTTTGTCTCCTCAACTATCAGGAAGGGACACTTATATTCATTATGAACTTTTTCTTACTTCCAAAGGACTATCGTCCTATCTTGTCATGCATGTCATGTTTCACATGTTCAGACAATAAAGTCTGTATCATTGTTATGCTATACTTCTTTGTTCGGATTTAATTATATATATATATATTCACCTACCTTAGAAGGATTCGCTGGGTTTCTAACGTATTATAAGAACCACACAAATAATTATCATACTTGTATCCTAGGTATGCCAAAGATCGACACTTTGTTCTCTCGAGCGATCCGATACTACACTCTGATCGGAATTTAAATACTTGCACCCGGAATGTACATATATTTAATATAAAGAGAACAAATTCATCATTATCTTTTTATTTTTATTTTATATTATTATTGAATTAATTTTGTTTTTATCATATCATATTTGCGAAATTTTCACACCAACTGGTGGTCTTTAAATGGGGTAATAGTGAGATCAAGTCTCCTCAGATATTGAAGACTCTGATGGTAAAGTCCCAATTCTTGAGCTATGGGAATGTAAAGTACCCCATTGATAGTCATTACCCCAGGTCTACTCTGACCCGGAGGGGTAGTACTAGTTAATATCCCATCTATGGCTTAAATAGTAGAACAATGAGCTTTAAAAATGAGTTTGAATAAAAATTGAGTTTTAAAAAAATTTGAATACCCATCAAGCATAAATAGAACAAAACGTATTCGGCATTATCCTTTGATCGTAACATCCTGTGTCTCTTATATTTTTAAAAACATTTTCTTCACATATTGTCGGATTAATTTCCTCATCGTATTTCCATATATATATATATATATATATATATATATTATATATATTATATAAGAGAGAGAGAGAGAGAGAGAGAGAGAGAGAGAGAGAGAGAGAGAGAGACTATGAAAAAAAGACAGATGTTGTTTAATTGAATTTATTTTACAACTTCACACTGTTTGCTAATATTGCCAATATTTCGATTTCATCAAAATCACTTCATCAGAGCATGTTTTTTTTTTTTGGTGAAATTGAAATATCGGCAATATTAGCGTGCAAGGCAAAGCTATAAAAATAAAATCAATTCGACAACATCTGAGTTTTTTCATGTAATTTCTTTATACATATCGTCGGATTCATTTCCATACTCTTAATTAATATATATATATATATATATATATATATATATATATATATATATATATATATAGAGAGAGAGAGAGAGAGAGAGAGAGAGAGAGAGGGGGGGACTCAAATCAATTTAAGAAACTGAAAAACAAATAACGGGGATGATCACATTTGATAAATTTAATGGCATTTTGAATGTCGTTAATTTTGAGTCAACATTTAAATGCCACATATTTGTTTAGGGAGTCTTAGTGTAAGACGCCATTGTGGAATTTATTTATTAGCCGCGTGCGTTTTAATGACATACACCTTTGTGTAGAGGAAGCAATTTCTCTAATTGTCAGCGTGTTTTAATGACATACCCCTTTGTGTATAGGAATTAGTTTCTGTTATAAGTTACGTAGAGAAGTAATTCATCTTTTTATCAGCGTGTGTTTTAATGACATACCTTTTGTGTATAGGAAGCAATTTCTGTTATAAGTTGCTTAGAGAAACAATTCCTCTTATTATCAGCGTGTGATTTAATGACATTACCCTTTGTATGTAGGGAAGCAATTTCTGTTATAAGTTGCTTAAATTTTAATGACATACACCTACGTGTAAAGAAGCAATTACTCTATTATCTGCGTGTGTTTTAATGTCATTCCCCTTTGTATAGTAAAGCAATTTGTGTTATAAGTTGCTTGAATTTAATGATACGTGCGTATAGAATCAATTTCTCCTATTATCAGCGTGTGTTTAATGTCATAGCCCTTTGTGTATAGGGAAGCAATTTGTGTTATAATTTACTTGAATTTTAATGACATACACCTACGTGTAATAGAAGCAATTTCCCTATTATCAGCGTGTGTTTTAATGTCACACCCCTTTGTGTATAGGGAAGCAATTTCTTTTACAACTACTATACATAGTACATTTGTTTATGACGAATGTTGTTCGTCGAAGCGTTGACCAATCCGCTGACTCATCGTTATTCTATAAAAGACAAGGAAATCTAATTCAGGTTTCGCTTCCCCGTAGCAAGCAAACACGTTGACCTCGATTTTTATGTTAGATCATGTGAAAACCTTAATCTTTCGAATTCAGATTTGGATAAACAAAGCCAACATCGATCATCTGACGTGGCTCCGTATCAGACAGATATTATATTGAGATTAAGCTCAGATAACAACTTATCTATGCCACATATACACTGTATATTGCCAATAATAGGAGACCTTTTGATTATTGAAGAATGTTGTGGTTTGGTATACTAGATGATAAATGTTACTGAGGGTTTTTATCAACTTTTATTTTACAAGATTATTAATCATCTTCTGAAAGGAAAGAGCAAAAAAAAAAAAAAATAAGATGACGTTTAATTAATTACATTAATTACATTTATTGAAACATTTTGATAAGGAATGAAACCAAAGCAAATAATCACAGATAAACTCACACTCACACACACTCTCTCTCTCTCTCTCTCTCTCTCTCTCTCTCTCTTTTCTCCCCTCTCTCTGTCTCTGTCTGTCCCCCTGTCTGTCTCTCT
>CM042139.1:9656539-9676539 GCA_023376005.1 Doryteuthis pealeii | reverse complement strand
GATTAATGTGATATCGATTAAATTCATTTTATCCATTTACTTTTCTTTTCTTTACTCATTTTTCCTCATATTTATATATGTATAGCCAGCCACTCCGCACAAGCAGGATGTGACACAAGGTACATTTCTTAAGCGGAGTTTAACAGGTTTGAATTCACAGTTTTCTTTCTCCTCGACTGGTTACCTAGCCATAGTTAAATAGTACAATCCTCCCTACTATTTGCCTATAGCTGGAGTGAGAATAATTGGATTCATACCTTTCCCAAGGGTATTAGCGCTATGTGAAATGTAAACAGCTTCATCCAGGATTTAAACCCGTATCGACGAGTCCATTTCCTGAGATTTAGCATTACACCACGCCCCTCCAACTTTCTCTCTCTCTCTCTCTCTCTCTCTATATATATATATATATATATATATTAATATATAATAAATAATCCACAGACACGTGTTTCGAGGTATAACCTCTCATCAGTGTGGTTATACATTAACAGCTACCCCTGGCCGGGTTTGGGACCCGAATGAACTTTCCTTCGCTAATATTCTTACCCGTGCGGCCAGAGGCAGCTGTCAAATATAGGAGAATATTTAATTGCTATATTTCTAAGCCGAAATGAATTCACTAGAGGCCTCAAACATTTGTAAACAAAGCAAGGTTTATATATATATATATATATATAATTATATATATATAATAATATAATATATATTATATATATGAATAGCACAGGGATCTGTGCGGTAGAGCAAGGAGCTGATGGTAGGTGTTGCTCCACCTCAGACGCAAAAAACAATCTCCTTGGTCTAGCGCTAGTGAAAAGGGGATAGACTTCCTCGCTGATTGGCTGAAACCGACTTTAGGCCACTCCGATGACTTTACTTACTACATATAATCATGAAAGAACGCATATGAAACAGTCGCCATTATTGACAGCTACATTTTTGCATTTCAAAAGAAATGTCTGTCTCTTCAGTTTGTCTTCTTGGAGTTTTCCTTTCCATTTTGTCTCCGGGATTCCTTGGACTTTCTACTTAGGTGTAGATCGAAATGAATTATTCAAGTAATCTTTTTCCTTCATCAATTTATTTTGATGCGGCAGATCTCTATCAGCATCTCTCATCTTCCTTTAATCAAAATATGCAGATTCTGTGGAATTCCTAATAGGATTAGGCACAATTAATATCGTTGTGGGAGAGAAAAAAAATCGTTAGACGTAGTGTGAAGATGGATGGTAATCTTAAATCTATAATACAATGCAATAAATCTTTATCTTGATCCACATCTAATTATTGCTAACGGTCTAAAGGATCCGCCACATTTAGCAAATACTGGTTTTAATTTATTGATTAACCCAGTAAAACTGCTAATATAGGAAGTGATCATTATAATTTAAAAGATATTAAAGAAACAAAAAAAGATTATTGCAATATGTGCATTCACTAGAGAATTGTGTGAAGCGAAACAAAAAGTAGAATTACATGTAACTTATATTGATTATATAGTGAATAAAGTTGATTTATTGTCATATAATACGCAATATATCTCTCCGTGGAACCCAGGCAACAATGTCTGTTTCTCTGAATGTTTGAGATGAGGCTTGCTGATTAGTATTATCTGCGTTATTCGGACTATTGTCCTCATCTGTATTGTTATTTGTACAACGTTTCGGTCGATATGCGCTCCAGCCTTCTTCAGGTATTTCTTGTCGGACTCGGGAACCTTCTTTTCGAACTCAGGAAATTTCTTGTCGTAGTCGGGAACCTTCTTGTCGTAATCGGGAGCCATCACAGAACTTTGAACCTAACCCTTTATTCAGTCCATGGGGGTATCAGCTATGGTTAGCGGAATGAGAACAGGAACGGGAGGTCCTCTGCGCAGCATCTAGTATCCGTATAGAGTGAAATAATGTAGGCATTTTCGAAAGATACCGATTCTTTTTTGTTTTTCGGGGTTTTTGTTTGTTTTTTGGTGGGGAGAATAGACACTTTTAGTATGTCGCATTAGTAGCACGTATATAATGACAATCCCACGCCAAAATCCTTATTATTCATTGCTATCGGGAGGTCATCTGCTCAGCATCCAGTATCCGTGCTGAGTGGGTCAATGTGGACCTTTTCTAAAGACACCGAATATTTTTGTGGGGGAAAATTGACATCTTTAGAAGTTTTAAAAAAAGAAAATACATTACGACTGTAAAGCTGCGTCTTAAGTTTCCTGTTGAATGAAATTCAGTATTAACATACAAAGAATTCTAGCATTTTCTCTGATAGTGAAGTAAGAAAATTCATTTACATACGACAGAACAGGCGAAAATGATAGGGGTGTCATATCTTTCTGTCTTTTGAAGAGAATACGTCCTTAATTATTAGCAAATGGGGGTGAGCTAAAGATAATGATTTAGTTTATATGTATACCACACACACACACACACACACACACACACACACACACACATATATATATATATATATATATATATATTATATATATATATATATATATCAAAAAAATGTTCCACATTGTATAGATGTTTGACACATCTATACACTGTGGATTGCTAATATTTGTATCTGTATCTATCCAACATCTTATGATAAAGAAGATGTGATGTGTGTCTGTAACTGAAATGACATCAGAATACACTCAGTTGTTGCGTAAGTTAATCAGTGAGTGTTCAATTTACAGTCGAAAACATTGACACATACAATGATGAATCTTATTTATTAACGATGCCCCTATGAAAATCTGTGTTAGTTTTGCATTAAAACAGTCCAAGTTATTAGTGCATTTTAAATCCTGCGATGTGTCTTATATATCACTAAGAAATAAAGGTTTACATAATGTATTGTGTTGTTAATTTTGATACTGGCTTTTTACAAAACCGGGTTTGATAAGTAATTACTTGGTATTATTGATCTCTAATAATATTGTTTTATTCTCCAACGTATTAAAATCAATACTATGAATGATTTTATATAGAAACCAATTAAAATTTAATCAAAATAAGTGTAATCCTTTTTATATGCGTTCTGTTGTAATGGAATATTCCAGCCCCCCTCTCTCTCTCTCTGTCTCTCTCTGTCTCTCTCTCTCTGTCTCTCTCTGTCTCCCTCTCTCAACCATGTGGTCTGACTATATATATATATATATATATATTATATTATATATATATTTTTTTAACAATGGAAAGGAGTAACCTACTCGATTTTCATCGATTGATTCTTCAGGGTTATTCTGAAGAATCAATCGATGAAACTCGAGTAGGTTACTCCTTTCCATTCTAAAATAAATTTTTGCTCTACATTGTATTGAGCACTTTGTATTTGTTTTTTCTCAATCTTAACCTCTGGATACTGTGCGCTTCCAACGATCGTACTCATACCCACCGGTAAGTTACCACTTATATATTCAATATATATATATATATATATATATATATATTATATATATATATATATATATAGTGACCATGGTATTATGCTGGGCTGGCTTCGAGGGTTAGTAGAGTACTACATATTCCTTGTCTTTCTTATTGTATCTCTCTACAATAAACCCTTTATCTTAAATCTACGAACGTGTTGCTTGGTTTTTCTACTCGACAACAACCTTGTCTGATTGTATTGCTTTGAAGGACACAACACGTTCTTATTTAGTTTCGTGAGTCTTTCTAATTTAATATAACTAGCAAATATATGCACCCTCCGGGTGCAAGTATTTAAGTTTTAATATAATAAAATATCATGTTAAATTAGAAAGGCTAATGAAACTGAATAGAGGGGGTATAATCGGAAAATAGAACAACTTTGAAACTAACTCTTCCATCCCGTCACTTCTTTCATTGGTAAATTTTCCTAATTTAACTATTTAGTTAAAATAGGAAGTAAAGAATAATATTAAAGTATTTCTTCTTGTTAATGGATTTCTTTTAAGATTTATCCCCGAGATTTTTGCTCATATTCAATAAGATAAAACCAAAAAATTAGAAATCAATAATACTAAGCATATATTTATTAAAATCAAATTTTTAAGATCAATATGCAAATTAGCTTCCCATTCACACTGTAAACCGCTATTTTGTTGTATATATAAATACAATTGCATGTTATTAATATGTAGATATTACCAACAGTATTAATAATGTAAAACAATTTTACTAATAATTGAGGTTTAAATAAAAAAATAAAACCATTGAGAATGTGGTGTAAATAACAAAGAGGAATTGTGACTTGTATAGTAATATAGTTTCGGTTACAGACAGATAAACACTCGATCTCCATTATGATAAGATTCTTTATATCTAAAATTAGATACTTACGCACGGAAGGAGCATGTTCTTGCTAGTAACCTTAATATTCTCAATTATAACCTGACCCAAATGAAGACATCTAATCATACAAACCGAACATATCTTTACTTATATGGTTATATGGATCGATGGAATAGAATCACCATGTTAGTCTTGGAGAAGAAAACAGACCGTCGTAGCCTTAATTGGATTTGCTTTTTGCGTTACATTATTCCGTGTTAATTTACAACTTGTAAAGAAACCTGTGTATTCTTACGAATTAGGTTATTGATCAAAATGGTACAATTATTATATTATTGATACAATGTAAGTTTGGTGACCTACTCATTAGAATATCTGTACAATATTCCAATTAATCACACGTGTTATTTTTCTTTCTTTTTTAGAATGTATTATCCAATTCATTCAAAACACTAACCATATCTTCATGCGTGGCAAGTTTTCTAATTATCTGTTCTATTCACTCTTTCAAATGGACAATCTATGGACTGATGTTTCGGAGAGATTAATATACTTTTGTAGCTGTAATTCTCAAGCTTTTTGCTTGGTAGCTTGGAGTGCACACACACACACACACACACACACAATGCATAGATATGTGTGTATATGTATGTGTGTGTACAATTATCATATTTTTGAATTCTCATATGCACACACATATAACATATCCTCTAAATATATACACATTCTCCTAAAATTATATATGTATATATATATATATATATATATATAATATATATATATATATATATATATATATATATATATATATATTGAGATTTATCCAAAACTTGGTAGTAAGGATGATTCTATATGTGATTTCTAGATCCACTGTACTAATATTGATGATCCAGTATGTATAATACAGTGAATCATTAAATCCTAAAGAGAGCTCAATGTAAAATAACCTTTTAGATTATATACAGAGCAATATTTATCAATAAAGGAAGAACTCAATACAGTAAATCCCATAATAAATTTATTTCGACCAAAAATTGGGGCCCATTAAATCTAAGTTGATTTAAACGGCTCCCAAGTTTTTGCCTCATCAGATGGTAACAATTCACTTATGAACAGCATATCACAAAAAAACCCCAAAGAGCTGAATATATTGTAAATTCACCAAAATTATATTTTTATTATTATTATTATTATTATTATTATTATTATTATTATTATTATTATTATATTATTATCTTTCTTTATTATTATTATTAGCCTGCAACAGCTAAGCCCTGACACACATACTACATATGTCAGGCATGAATGTTAGAAATGTATCCAGGACCTCCGTCTTGAGTCGCTTTCATAGAGCCCAGCACAAGACGGAGTTCTGGACACACACACCACACCACACACACACACACACACACACACACACACAATATATATATATATATATATATATGTTTGTGTACGCGCATATATATGTGTGTTTCTGAATTAATCTACTATATACATATATATATATATATATATATATATTATATATAAGTTTATTTTTATGTATATATATATATATATATATATATATATATATATATATATATCTGATGAGTTGTTTTATATATGTATATTGTATATATATATATATTATACATATGTGTGTGTGTGCGTGTGTGTGTGTGTGTTAGTGTGTATGTGTGTATATATTATATATATATATATATATATATATATATATATATATATATATTTATTAATATTTTTAATAAAAATGAGTAAAATAAATTTAAAAAATTGAGTTGGATATTATGTTATAAGTTACATTTATCTTTAAATTTCGAGCGCTTACATTCCTCAGTTCCAAAGGTTTATGTTACGCTATTTGCGTGAGTTAGCACACACACACACACACACACACATACACACACACACACACACACACACACACACACATATATATATATTATATATATATATATGTGTGTGTCTGTGTGTGTGTGTGTGTGTGTGCAAACATTGGTTTCCTGAAAAATTATTAAGGATGATTTTTCATGAGATGCATGTCGATCATTTGATACCTAAAGAAACCCGAATAGTTTTTGAGTCATGTATTTATTTTACAATGGCCAAAAAAAAACTTATAAAACCAGGGGAAAGATCCGGTTTATCTCATTGCTTTTTACCTATTGTACATGTGCTGCAGGTCTCTCAAAAACATAGGCTAACATTTATTTTAGAGTTTTTGAAAAAATTATTTGAAGAAGCCCGTTGATCAAAATCAACCGTTGAGGAAAAAACATACCCAGTATTTTTCCAACATGTGCAACAGTAGATTTAAATGCTGTCATTTGTGTAGGCACTTTGGATATACCACAGTATGATAATTTAATTAATACGTTTGATATGTTTATTTAAGGGCTACTGCAATATAGTTCAATATGTCAAAAATATAATAATCTTAGTTTAACTCTTTCACCCGTTTTTCTGTCTTTCCTTCTCTTCATCTTTTCATTATGTTCAATTGAAACATATTTGCGTTATCTCTTCCACGCACTTACTCATCCTCTCTATATATATTTCCCCAAATCTCTTCCGTTTTTCTTTCTTTCTTTTCTTTTCTTTCTTTCTTATTATTTTTATGTGTAGTTTGTCCTTTTCTTCCTTTTTCTTCTTTATAATAAAATGGAATGTCCCATTATTTAGCTGAGATGACGACACTCATGAGAAATAATTCGGTAGATAAGCAACATCAATAATGAGGATTTACATTTTTACATTTCATCTTGGACGATTTGGAAGGTCTCATTTTTAACAAGAGGGTGTTGCAAGATGATTAGGGTAGTAAAAATTGTAATACGAGTAGTATATAGATGATGGAATTACAATAAGTAACGTGTGCAAAATCAAGGACTAATTCTTTTCTTACGGTTTTAAAAATATATTACCTTATTCATTCAATATCTGAGATTTTTTATCGACATTATCTCAGAAATACTCGCCTTTTTCTGGTGAAGGATTTTTGTGTTTGCAAAATCTGAATAATATTTTCTGATACTTATTTTTTAAGGAATATATTGTGGTTAATTTGTATACTGGTTTTAACAAAACAGGGTTTAATAAATTTCACTTGTTGTTATTGATCTCTAATATTATTGTTTTATTCTCAAAGAATTAAAATCAATTCTATGAATGATTTTATATAGAAACCAATTAAAATATAATTAGAATAAATGTGATATTTTATGAGCGTTCTCATTTAATTTAGTTATAAAGGTTTACATATTATATGGTGTGGTTAATTTGCATACTGGTTTTAACAAAACAGGGTTTAATACATTATTATTTTGAGTAATTGGTCTCAAATATTATTGTTTTATTCTCTAACGTAGGGGCGGCTTAATGTCGGTATCAGCCAGACAGAGAGAAAGTCTATGCCTTTTTCACTAGCGCTAGACCAAGAAGATTATTTTAGCATCTGAGGTGGAGCGCCACACTTACAATCAGTTCCTTACTTTACCGCACGGATTCCTGTGCTACTCATACGTTGAGTTGGCGTGGGCCGGTATCGAACCAGGAAACACAACTTTAGAATATACGTTAGAGATAAAACAATAATATTTGAGATCAATAACTCCAAGTAATAATGTATTAAACCCCGTTTTGGTAAAACCAGTATGCAAATTAACCACACCATATTTTATGTAAACCTTTATAACTAAATTAGATAAGAACGCTCATAGAAATATCACATTTATTCTTAATTATATTTTATGAATTATTTTTTATGAATTATTTTTTTAGAGAAAGCAATTAGAATATAATTAAAATAGGAGTAATCTTTTTTATAAGCGTTCTTATCTTTCTAATTTAATATATTTCATTACATTTAAACTTAAATACTTACACCGGAGAGCGCATATTCTTACTAGTTTCAGTAATAGTTGATCTTATTAAAGACGAACTACTTGGCCTTCATCAAAATTGACTGAGATTTTTTTTCATGTATTTTTTCTTATAAAGTGAGTTGCATAAGAATTTCTTATTATCTATGAAAATGTTGAGGATGTTTGATGGAGGTCAGTTATGTTGTTTAAGGTCGTGACAGATTGAACCGCCGGTCGGTTAAGTGGCACGTGAGACGTCTGGAAATTGTCGTAGTTGTCATTACGATATACGTTTTATCTGTTTGTGTTATTTATGGCATTTTTAAAGCTTAGCTGTGTATGGCAGAAGGCCAAATGTTAGTAAGAACATTGATCTACCCATATCAATCAGGTGGAAATATCATGCCTGCCTTCAAGTTCAAAATTTGAATGTCTAGTCATATTTAAAAGAAAAACCTTGTTCGGAACTCCGACTCCAGTAAAAGATGTAAATACGATTATATATATATATATATATATATATATATATATATATATGATAATATATATATATATATGTATATATATTTGTGTGTGTGTGTGTGTGTGAAGAAAAAGTGGAAGTGAATCCGACAGTTTGTAATATTGTACAAAATTAAAAAAAAAAACACATTGAAAAAACATTATTCGTTTATAAAGTCCGACCCTCGTCAACTCAGCGTATGAGTAGCACAGGAATCCGGCGGTAAAGTAAGGAAGTGATGGTAGGTGTGGCTTCACCTCAAATGCTAAGATAATCTTCTTGGTCTAGCGCTAGTGAATAGGGCATAGACTCCCTCGCTGTCTGGCTGATACCGACATTAGGCCATCACGACGACTTTACTTATATATATATATAAACAACAGAATGGTCCATTATTTAGCTGAACTGACCACACTCATAAGTAAGTAAGTAAAAAAAAATCACACGCTTTAATTATATTTTAATTGGTTTCTATATAAGATCATAAATAGGATTGATTTTAACATTTTGGAGAATAAAACAATAATATTAGAGATCAATTATACCAAGTAATTAAACCCGATTTTTTAAAAACCAGTATACAAAATTAACCACACCATATATTTTATAACTCTTATTTCATGATGATATATAAGACAAATAGCAGAATTTTAAACTCGCTAATAAAATGGGCTGTTTTGAGATAAATGTAACTCAGATGTTCGTAGAGTCATCGATAATAAATCATTCTATCTACAAACTACTGATTGGAATTTAACGAAATTATCAGGGAATAATGACAACCTGTATATACACCTACTCAGTAAAAATTGTATAAAAAGGAACAGAGGTTACGGTCATTTACCTAATTTACTTAAATCATTCATGTGTCGAATTATTAGCGAGGTGTAATAAAAACTCCGGTAAAAAAGAAAATAATACTTTTATTGTTTCATTTATAGATTTTATGGATACATACAGTAACTAAGATAAAAATAAATTGAAAATAAAAAGTTTAAAGAATTCAAAAATGATATTGAAGTTACTTAATATATGTGATCCTTTTTTAAAACTGACTTGGAAAAGGCACTGGTCCATCGAACATGTCAATTTCTGGATCTCTTCTGATGTAATTTCACGTGATACGTTGACTATTTCCTGCCACAAGTCATTTTTGTTTCTAAATTTGCGTCCATTCTCATGAACACGTCGCTTCAGAATGCTCCACAAGTTTTCAATTGGGTTTACGTCTGAAGAATTGCCCGCCAGTTCATCTTCCAAGGTCCACAGAAGCCTAATTGTTGCAGGTACCCCGTAGTTTTATGCGCTGAATGCGAAGGAGCATTATCTTGCATAAATATGATGGTTCTCCAAAAGGTGATTCTCTGCCTTTTTAGCCAAGATTCCAGGTGCTCTTTGAGGAAGGCTATATAAGTATCTGCGGTTATTTTCGTACCGTCAGGCACTCTCCACAGACCAACCATGATACCTCCAATGATACCAACTCAAATCATAATACCTCCTCCTCCTTGTTGGCGTCTAAAGCGGTGATGAGGATCTCGTCCATTTACGACCCAACCTTTGATCCAGCCATCAGGGCCATCAAGTGTTGCACGAGTTTCATCTGTGAACAATACTTTTGAGAAATCGACCTTCATGTTCTCCTTTGCCCATTTCAAACGTATTTGTATGTGCATTTTTGTCAATCGAGGCTTTGTCACTTGTCTTACTGATGCACATACCTTTTTTGAAGATGACAACGAGTACTTCTAGGCATTGTTACTTCTCCAATGCTTCTGAAAAGTGTTCCACTCGTCAGTCCTGGGTTATTTACAGCTTCACTTTTCATTCATGACAAAGAATGTCGGTAACACAACCCTTGAGTGACCCTTATCAGCCCTCTTACCTACCTTCCTAAGAGCTTCACCAAATCATTTTATAGTTTGTTGATATCTTCCAATTATGTTGGATATTTCTAATGTAGACTTGCCTGTAGAAAGTTCAGATGTTATTATATTTTTCTCAGAAGGGGTCAAGTCACATTTACGACCCATAATTGCACGAGTATAATGACATTTGTTTCATGTCTGGGACACTTCTACATCGTGTTGATATAGCAAATGGCCACTGTTTGTTTCCTGTTGCGCAGAACAATAGTTTTTATACAGTCTGCGCATACACCTATTTACATTATACTGTGACAATTTCGTTTTGTACAAAATGAAAAAATGTTACCTCGTTAATAATTTGAAACGCAGTGTATATATAGTAGAGAAAATGTTTGGTTGTTTTTTAAGCCTAAAAATTAGGATCAGAAAAAAAGTGAATATTGGCTTCTTAATCTTTTTTTACCAACATTTCGAAGGTCCTAACTCACTTTCACATAGACTGACTGTTCCTTCTCTTGTCTGTGTTATTGCGGTCGTATGGCGTTCTGTCCGGTAGTTAATTGACTGGTTGTCTTTGATGTTGTTTTTGTCTTTACGCTCTACTGGAAGTGGCAAGATTAGGGAGTAGAGACGGGAGGGGTCGTTATTCGGCTGTGTTTTTGTTTGTGTGTGTTAGGATGCTATCTAGGTGGTAGAGAATGTTTGAGGAATTTATATGTGTTTATTTTACCTAAATCTGAGTTTAATACTTGTGTGTGGGAATTAAAACGAACTAACCATTTGGTTTCTTTTTGCTTGCGTTTATGAGTTGATGGAATATATATATATATATATATATATATATATATTGTCACCCCCAGACACGTGTCTCGAATTATCAAGTCTCTTCAGTGTGGCTAGACATTTGTAAGCTACCTACAGCCGGGATTGAAAATCCGATCGGTTCAGTATCAGTCAGACACCTTAACCACTATATAGTCACCCACAGAATGCGAAGGGGATATTAACGGATTTAATACACACATCTCTATGTATGTAAAGGCGGCCATAGAGTGCTCCATCCCTTATATATGAGAGCTATATATATAACGCTCTCCTATAAAAGGGATGGAGCACTATATGACCGCCTTTACATACATACAGATGTGTGTATTAAAAGAGTTAAATTCACCTTCGTATTCTGTGGGTGACGATAGCAGAGCGGTTAAGCTGTCCGACTAATTTTGAATCGATCGTGTTTCTATCATAGCTTACAAATGTCTAGCCGCACTGAAGTGTCAAAATACAGTGTCTGTGGATGAGTATACATGGAAACAGTACCCCGAGAAAGCAGCTGTACGGCCACCTGCCACATATCACCCAAACCATCCGGACAAGACACGAGGGACACAGCTGGAGAAGCAAGGACGAACTCATAAGCGACGTCCTCCCGTGGAAGTCAGCACATGGGGACGCCAGTGTGGGCCGACCAGCAAAGACGTACATTGATCAGCTCTGTGCCGATACATGATGCTGTACAGAGGACCTCACGAGAATGATGAGCGATAGGGACGGATGGAGAGAGATTTTCATGGATATCCGTGCCAACAGCGCGACATGATGATGATGATGATATATATATAATATATATATATATATATGTGTGTGTGTGTGTGTGTGTGTGTGTGTGTGTATTGAAAGGAAAAATAAATAAAGGAAAGAAAATGTTGAATGGATAAAATAGATTTAATATCGTCGGATTCATTTCTATTTTCAACTTACACCCCCCCCATATATATATATATATATATATATATATATATATATATATATATATATATATATATAATTTTATAATTAACACCTATTCACCAATTTACAATAACTGTGTTATTAAAAATGGTGTATATATTTATACGCGTGTGATAATTTCGAAATGACTATGTCATTGAAAATTTAATTTGTCTATCATTAAAATTGTGTGTTATGTTTGATATCATTGTAAACATGAGAGTTGGCAACATGATGAAACCAATTAATGTCCTTTTGTTATGTTATATTATTGCTTCGTCTGGCGACTTTCTAAAAGAGTCATTTGGTCGAAATAGTCTGATTATTAACACGCCCCTGATATTTACTTTGTGATAAGTAAAAGAAAGTGTTAGACATTACTTGGAATAAGAAAAGTCATTGTTAAAAGAAGTGCGTATACCACCTTAGATTTCAAAAAATATTATCGGATAAAATCTAAATTAAATTCTAAGTTAAAAATAGAAAATTAGAAAATATTTTTATACTTAAGAGAGTTTTATAACTTGCTTGAAGCATTGTGTATATATTGGTTAGGAGGTTGATTTAGAAGGCTATCACAATGCAGGTGTAAAGAAAAAATAATAATACGGTAACAATGATGTTGTGTGTTAACATGTATTTAATTCTTGAATTTTCGAGATAATATCTCTTTTTCAAAAGACTGCTTTAGTTCCAGTGATCTTTTGAAAAAGAGATATTATCTCGAAAATTCAAGAATTTAATACAGGATAACACACACCATCATTGTTACCGTATTATAATTATTTTTCTTTACAACTGCATTATGATAGCCTTCTAAATCAACCTCCTAATCTATATACTTGTTGGACTCTCACACGTATAAGATATATGAGAAGTCGCTACTTTTATTGATAGGCTTTACCAAAATTAGTAGCACCGATTGGTAGCATAGCGAGTCTATTGGAAACGAGTGATGACATATTAATTGTAATCATAGAATATTCATCTTCTTGTTCTTTTTTCATTCTCGAGGCTGGAGTCTGATTGTTGGATCTGATGATGGGCTGCCTGGCATTCTTGCTCTGTTGAATCTTGAACAACGTGTGATTCACTTGAGGATATCTTACCTTGTGCCATTTATAGTTTTTTAAATAATGACACAAAACTTCCTTGTTTTTTGCCGTGAGCTATTTCATTTTATCCCCAAGTCAAAATGTCCTGGAGGACAGACACGCACTTGCGTCTGCCCCTGCCAATGTTTAGTTCCAAATTAACCTTTTTCTCACTCTCTCTTTCTCTCGCTTTCTTCACAGCCTTGGCCTAACCAATCAGAATTCAATGTGCCCTAGTGTTTCGTCATCAAAATCTTTCCACGTTAACAACACGTAATATATTGGATTCCTGGCTTTTTCCACCATATAATGTTACAAGTTGACCAATGAAAAACGACATAGAATGCATTTTTGGTCGTTGATAATTTCCCTGAAATCACTTGCTAACTGGACCTAATATCAGAAGGATTATGGCTGGATTTTCTGACAAAGGTATACCCTTCTTCTTCCTAGAATTTCAAGGAATACTGCAGATTGTCTACAACTAAAGCTACCCATTTTTCTACCATTCGATCTACGAATAGGATACTTATATATATATATATATATATATATATATATATATATATATATATATATATATACTCAACGCTCTCGTCATATATGTGTATTAAAACAGTTAAAAAACGTTCGCATTCTGTGGGTTACGATAGCCAAGCGGTTGATCTGTCCGACTGATACCGAAACGATCGGATTTCTATCCCGATTGTAGGTAGCTCACAAAATGTGTAGCCACACTGAAGAGACTTAATAAGCCGAAACATGTGTCTATGGATGACTATATATATATATATAATATATATATATATATATATATATATATGAGTAAGAAAAGGTGGAATGAAAACATCACACAATGCTGTTAAAGAAGAAAACAATTTATAATATAATCATAGCTGATACTGATCAATATTTCGATTTTACAAAAATCATCATCAGAGCTCATTCACTCCCGTAGTGTTTGGGTCGGAGAGGAAAGTCAAATGAGTTTACAAAACAAAAAACCTTAATACTGCAAAAAACGAAAGACGTTACAATATTCACCAACGTGGGCATTCGCGCCATATATATGTCGGTCATGTCTCATGTATATCTTTTGTCAACCAAATGTAGCGAATTTTTGAGATGTTGGCAACAAGACGAAACAATTTAAACGGAAGGGGATGGGTATTAAGAAATGGTTGGAATTCAAAAGACTTTTAGTAAAGGAATTTTTTACGATTAATTGTTTTTATTATTTAAATTTTATTTTTAAGTTCTGTAATTCATAAATGATTAGATATTTACTGTAATTAGTTTTTATATATAAAGTGAAAAAGTTATGGGCGGAATATGTTAATATTTTAGAAAAGGAATTTTTATATATTTTTTATTTTACGATTAATTATTTTTAATTTTTAATTATTATTATTATTAAGTTCTGTATTTAATAAATGATTAAATATTTATTGTTTTGATTTCATACATAAAGTAAAAAAGGTTTTGGGCGGAATTGGTTATTATTTTAGATAATGTTAAGCGATTTGGATCTAATGTAAGGTATTATTTTAAACCGAAAACAAAAACAAAATAAAACGGAAAGGATCTTATTTATAAAACAAAACAATAAACCAAAATTTAATTTAATGGGATGTAAATAACGGAAAATGTTATGTGAAGGGGATTTTATGGTTTCTGATAATAAGAGTCGCTAGATAAGGGGATATATTAAAGAAACCTTGTCTTTGGGGTATGGTTTTATGGGTAAGAATAACACAAGATTCCATAATTCTACGCAGTGTTTTATCATGTATGTGGGTTAATATTTTAGCACCTTTGAAATCAAAAGTATGATTGAGATCAAAGATGTGTTTAGCTAATGCATTGTTTTGGAAACTACGTTTAATGTGATATTTGTGTTCCGATAGACGTTTAGTTAAGGATCGGGAAGTCTCCCCTACATATTTCTTTTTACATTTTAAGCAGTCAATAGTGTAGACTCCAGCTTCAGAATGTGTGTGTCTGGGGTTATTTTTATTTTGAAGAATGTTCTTCACTGTCTTCGTAGAGTGAGCGACAGTTTTTATACCAATCTTACTTAATTTTCTATTTATTTTATCAGTAATAGGATTATTTGGAAGTATGATGTATCTATCAGAGACGTTATTACTATTATGTTGTGTGTCATTGTTTGGAGGATAGACCTCTCAATAAAATTGAATTCTTCATCTAAATGTTGTTTGTTACATATCCTAAGAGCTCTTAGAAAGAAACCAATTATGATACGACTTTTTATCTTAGTGTTAGGGTTGGAATAAAAATGGATGTAGACATTTTTGTTAGTATTTTTGTGATAAACTTTGAATTCTAAACTGTTGTTATTATTTATGATAAGTGTGCCTAAAAATGGTAGGGAGTGGTTATGTTCCAGTTCATGAGTAAATTGGATGGAGGGTTCAACATCATTTAATTTGTCAATAATGTTAGTTAAATTACAATTTTTCGGGTACATTCCACCTTTTCTTACTCATATTGTCGGATTCATTTCCTTTCTTTTTTATAATATATATATATATATATATATATATATATATATATATGTCTCTCCCTCTCTCTCTCTCTCTCTCTCTCTCTCTCTATATATATATATATATATATATATATATATATATATATATGAGGAAGAATCAATAAAGAAAAGAAAGAATAGAATGGATTTAAAAAAAAAAAGATACCCTTCGAACATTTCTAAAAATTCTCCGTTTTTCCCCAACGAATTTTTTAATTCAAAATAAAATTTCACTCTGATGAAAGTCGAATCTTCTCTGTGTGCGGAATATTTTCACACAGATGAACAGACCGAAACACATGTGTAAGTGATATTGATTGAATTCATATTTTATTATCCATTCTATTCTTTCTTTTCTTTATTCATTCTTCTTCATATTGTCGGATTCATTTCCAATTTCCATTTTTACATATATATATATATATATATATATATATATACACATATATATATATGTGTGTGTGTGTGTGTGTGTGTGGATGTGTGTGTGCGTGTGAGCATATGATGTTGAAAGGTACGAAACGCCTAAATATCTTGTGATTACTCAACTGACGAGGTGGTCAGGGGAACCTTTCGGGTATATTTCTTGAAAGAAAAAAAGGCACACATCTATGTATGTGTATATGTTTGTGAGTGTTTGTTTGTGTGTGTGTGTGTGTGTGTGTGTGTGTGTGTGTGTGTGTGTGTGAATGTGTATGTGTGTTTATTTTTACTAGTATACTCTCTAATGCCATGTCTAACAAACGCCCTTGATGAAATCGAACTAAATAAAATATATTCTGTGTAAATCAATTCAACGCAATTTCTGATTATATGAGTCGACTGGAGATTCTGGTTTAATATTGTATCGAAACAAACGCCTATTTCACCCGAGGCCATTTATATCGCTCACCCCGCTGAGATATTAATCGTTTTCCAAAACTTTTTACGACACAGCAACATATGTTATTTACGGGGGCATTTTTTTGTATTCAATGTTTAACATTATAAAAGAAGAAACTTCAATTAACAGTCGCATATTTAAAGTGTCAGTATTCATTTCTTCCAACTGTCGCAGGCCCAGCTGTTCTTGTCAGTTAATTGTTCGTTGCAAATAAATAAATGATTTCCAAAAGCAAGAATAGCTTAAACGAAATTATCCAATACAGGTAAATAATTCTTTATATAAACTGAAATGCCAACAAATTTTACTTACTGTATACGTTTGTATTTCTTATATAAGATTAAAAAGCGAGAGCTAAAACATAAACACTTGGCCAGTGGTAGTAGCCATTTGCATTATGTACTGTATAAATATGAAAAATCAGATGGTTTGCCATTTGCTAAGAAAATCTTATTATAATGGAGATTCGGTGAAATTTAGTGATAATCTCAGTCAGTTGAAAGTTTGCTGAAACTAGGTAAAATAAATAAATAAGTAAATAAATGACTGGGTATACAATTAGGTCTTCAATAATAATCTTCATACAATGACTGCTATTTACACAGTAGCATTGCAACCAACAAAGCCTTTATCAGATGATGACTCTGGGTTCAGGCATGGTTTCGGGGCCGAAGCATCATTACCACTAACCCAGAGCGCCCCAGCAGTATCTCACAATACCACCAGACTTTGTCGGTTTGATGTCACAATATAGGACTGCCATATCCACGCTGATGTGGTTAGAGCTTTCTCCTGAATCTTTTTTTAAGTATTTTATAAATATAAATATGTATACACGTTCCCACAAAGAAAAAAATAATATCCTATTATAATGGAGATTCGTTGTCTGTCGGTCCCTAACATAAAATATGTTACAGCTTACGTCATAATTTCATCAGGAATTGCATAAGTTTATCAACGAGTATTTAATTATTGTCAATGTATGTAACACATAGAATAAATCTAATTTATTAACGATGTCTCTATGAAAATCTGAGATATATTTACCACAAAACAGCCCACGTTATTATTGTGTTTCATATCTTGCAATGTGTCTTATATGTCTTATATGTGTCTTATATGTCACTAAGAAATAAAAGTCTTATATATTATATGGTGTGGTTACTTTGGATAATAGTTTAAACAAAACCGTATCTAATGAATAATTATTTGGTGTTATTGATCTTTAATATTATTGTTTTGTTTTCCAACGTAATACAATCAATCTTTTCAAATATCTTATATAGAAACCAATAAAATATCATTCAATAAGTGTAATCTTCTAATATGAATTCTTATTCAATGTCGTTAGTCTTTCTAATTTAATATATTCCGTTACATTAAAACTTAAATACTTACCCCGGAGGGTGTATATTCTTGCTAGTATTATTAAAGACTATAGATGTATTGACTGTAATATTTTAAATACAGTAATTGATACCTACTCGAGTTTCATCAATGAACAAACGTGTAATTGGCTGCAATTAATCAGTACCTCGATTAATTCAGTGGATTTAACACTGAAGATCCTTATGGTGAAACTCGAGTAGGTTTCTTTTGTATCCATTTCTTTAATAAATTTGCACTACTTTGTATTGAGCTCTTTGTATTTGTTTTATCGCTGACTTAACACCTGGATTTTGTGCACCTCCGACGATCGTGCCCATATTCTCTCTCACCTTTTATCTCTCTCTCTCTCTCTCTCTCTCTCTATATATATATATATATATATATATATATATATATATATTATATATATATATAAAGTAAGTAAAGTCGAAGGGGTGGCCTAAAGTCGGTATCAGCCAGTCAGCGAGGGAGTATATCCCTGTTTCAATAGCGCTAGACCAAGGAGATTGTTTTTAGCCTCTGAGGTGGAGCGCCACACCTACCATCAGCTCCTTACTTTACCGCACAGATCCCTGTGCTACTCATACGCTGAGTTGGCGAGGACCGGTATCGAACTAGGAACCTTGTGGTTTCTAGCCGAACGCTCTACCGACTGAACTAACCCGGCCCCTAATCATAAAAAATATTGAGTTTTTTATCATAAATGTGTGAGTGCTTAAAAAAACTCAGCATTTTTATTTTTAATATATATATATATATATATATATATATATATATATATATATATATATATAAAATGGCCATGAAAGTAGAAGTGTGTCTGCATATAAAATGAGTTAATCAGTATTTAGATATATTCCTATGTGTAATGAAGCTGCATTCAATATTGTCACTTTTAACAGCTGGTGTTATGCTCCTCCCCCAACCCATGTGTACAAAAGACTAATTGTTAAAGAAAAGAAAAAAAAACCTGACATAATGACTAATTTTAGTCAAATAATTTAAAACTATTTTAAAAAGGAGTTGATTAAATTTGTAAATTGAATTTGGACAATTGACAAGAGATTATAGCTATGGGGCATGACCCACCCTCTCTCTCTCTCACTATTTCTCTTCCCCCACTCTCTCTCTCTCTCTCTCTTTCTATCTCTCTCTCTCTTCTCTCTCTATCTCTCTCTTTTTCTCTCTTTCTCACTGTCTTTCACACTCTCTCTCTTATCTCTCTTTTTCTCTCTCTCCTCCTCACAGTCTCTCTTTCTCTTGTGCTCGCCTCCTTCTCTGTCCCTCTCTCGCTTTCTCTCTGTCTCTGTCTCTGTCTCTCTCTGTCTCTCTCTCTGTCTCTCTTTCTCTCCCTTTTTTCTCGCGCCCAATTTTTCTCTTTCCATCTTTTTCTTTCTCACTCACTTTTTCCCTCCCCCCTCTCTCTCTCTCTCTCTCTCTCTCTCTCTCTCACACACACACACACACACTCTCTTTCTCTGTCACTGTCACGGTCTCTTTCTCTGTCTCTCTCTCTAACAGACTCCCTCTCTTTCTTACACTCTCTTTCTCTGTCTCCTCTTTCTCTTTTACTCTCGGTCTTTCTTTCTTCTTCTCTCTCTCTCTCTCTCTCTCTCGTTCTCTCTCTCCCTTCCTTCTCTCTTCCTCTCTCTCCCCTCTGTCTCATAATCTCTTTCTCTCTATCTCCCTCTCTCTTTCACAGTCTCTATTTCTCTTTCTCCCCTTCCTTCTCTCTCCCTCTCTCCCCCTCTGTCTCATAATCTTTCTCCCTATCTCCCCCTCACTTTCACAGTCTGTTTCTCTGCACCC
>CM042139.1:9621539-9651539 GCA_023376005.1 Doryteuthis pealeii | reverse complement strand
CCAGAACTCAATTTAATTATTCCTAGCTACAGGTCTGTTCACAATTCATGATCTCTCATGTATTGTAACATTCTTAAAACAGTGTTGATATCAGTCATTGTTGCTGTTGAGAATTTTGGCATATAAGGCGTGTGCTAGACGCCCGCTTCTACTTATAGACTCGCCGAGAACTATGTGACCAACTTATTGGCCAATCACTGGCAGTACTCTGCTGCTGATATTGTTATTCATATCGGCTGTTCTGATCTTAGCTACTCACAACTACCTTGAACCTTCGTGGACGACGGAACATAGGATTATATCACTGGACCTTTGACACTACGTAGGATTCTATAGATAAGGACTTATTCACTTACCAAAGGATTTTATAGCTAAGGACGCATTCACTTACCAAAGGATTCTATAGCTCAGGACTTACTTACATACTTCCTTACATTAAGTCCTTTTCAACTGGCCAAGGGTGGCGGTCAGTAACTTAACAGTTGCTATTGTTTGTATTGTAACTAAATAAGAAATTAACAAATGGGCGTTGGAAATGATTTTTTTTTATCCTTCTAGAACATTCTTCAGACTCGATCAAGAAAACTTTTTAAAAAGTACACGTCTTTCAAACTGGAATATTTGCTGACCATGTTAATTTAATTTGAAATCTCACCGGTTAATAATTACATGCTAGCAAAACCCAATCTTGTTCATCTACTTATGGCCACTATAGTCTATTGCCCTGGCGAGCTGTTGTAACCTAAGGTTACTAAATGAGAAATATGATAAGAGCATCCATCACGGTGTAATGGTTAGCAAACTAGATCCATTACTACTGAACAGCAAGTACGATCTTCACTGGATGCCCCATGGTTGCAACCTTGTGTCACATCCTTCCCTCTATATCCGTAGAGACAGATACGTGTGCTGTATGTATACGTATCAAGATTTTCCATTGATTTCAAAATTGCATTAAGTTTTCTAGTGGTTAAATCGTGGGAAAATTTCGAATGTTATATCGTGCCAACTCCAAACTGCCGAAGATAGATTTTAAAGCTTATTTCTATCTGTAGTTCTCTATCTATCTTTTTTAAATGTAATAATTCTTTTTCGGAACCAATCATTCAATCGGTATATATATTGCTTAGGAAATATATAGATTGATTAAGAGATAAGACTGATTCCACGTTGAAGCCGAAAGCAATTATAATCATTTGGAGGGAATTGCTTTTTTTTTTTCGGTGAAAAAATACTGAAAGAATATTAAAACTGATGATTCTCTGCTGCTGCAAAATTTGATAGAATTTTCATGCATTCACCAAAAAGATGAACGTTTAGGTTTGGTTTTTGATAATTTGAAGAAATATTTGATAAAGTTCTTTGGTGAGATGGCGTCTTCAATGGTCTTCGAAAATTGGATCGGAATTCAGCGGGGAAATTATATATCGCGTCTAACTTCTAAAGAAGGATGCCAAAATATTCCCCTCCCTTTAGTCGAATCCGATTGCATTAGGGTTAAAATCCAATCACTCGAAAACAATGGAGTAATCAGGATGATTTCCTGCGACTTGACGTAGGATAAACAGCAGAGGAATCTCATTATAATAGAGATTCCGTGTCTGTCTGTAAAAAAAGCCACGTCACTGCTTACGTCACAGTACCCCAGGAATTGCGTAAGTTTATCAATGATTATATAACAATATATAATAGGGCCGGGTTAGCTCAGTCGGTAGAGCGTTCGGCTAGAAACCACAAGGTTCCTTGTTCGATTCCGGCCCTCGCCAACGCAGCGTTATGAGTAGCACAGGGAACTGTGCGGTAAAGTAAGGAGCTGATGGTAGGTGTGGCGCTCCAACTCAGATTCAAAGACAATCTCCTTGGTCTAGCGCTAGTGAAAAGGGGATAGACTCCCTCGCTGACTGGCTGATATCGACTTTAGGCCGCCCCGACGACTTTTACTTTGTATCTTATTATAATGGAGATTGTGGGTTTGTCTGTCTGTAACCGAAACTACACAAGTCCCTTTGTTATTTACACACATTCTCCATGATTTTATTTTTTATTTAAACCTCAATTATTAGTAAAATTGTTGTACATCATTAAGACTGTTAACAATATCTACATACTAATAACATGCAATTATATTTATATATTCAACGAAATAGCGGTTTACAGTGTGAATGGGAAGGCTAATTTGCATATTGATCTTTAAAAAATTGATTTTAATAAATATATACTTAGTATTATTGATTTCTAATTGTTTAGTTTTATCTTAATAAATATGAGCAAAAATCTTGGGGATAAATCTTAACAGAAGTCTATTAACAAAAAGAAATAACTGTAATATTATTCTTTATTTCCTATTTTAACTAAATAGTTAAATTAGGGAAATTTACCACTGAAAGACGGGAGTAAAGGAAAATGGTGGAACAGTTAGTTTCAAAATTGTTCTATTTTCCGATTGTTCCAAATATTTTTATCTGAATTCTTATTTAGTTTCATTAGCCTTTCTAATTTAATATGATATTTTATTATATTAAAACTTAAATACTTGCACCCGGAGGGTGCATATATTTGCTAGTAACAATAAAGATGAAGAAAACAGTCCTAAATATCCAAACAATAATGATGGATTCATTTTCATTTTTTCTTGACTACAAACTAAATTTTGCTATATAACAAGTTTAAAGTATTTACTCGATAAAAGAAAACTTTTTGAGTTGAAAGAAGTTCTCTAATTTGTTTTTAATAATTCTTATGACATTGCTATTAGTCTACTTATTAATATAGAAAATATCAATGTGTATTTTTGGCTATGTTTTATTTTAGATGTTTTAAAAATGAGTTTCAATGAGTAATTAATTTATGGTCCAAACAATTCATGCATATAATAAATCTAAGATCTGAAATACGTGTCGTAAATATGAAAAAATAATAAATAAAAAAACAATCAATTTTGTAGACCTTCTTATATATATATATATATATATATATTATATATATATATATATATATATATGTGTGTGTGTGTGTGCGTGTGTGTGTAAAAGTAAGTAAAGTCGTCGGGGTGGCCTAATGTCGGTATCAGCCAATCAGCGAGGGAGTTATCCCCTTTTTTACTAGCGCTGGACCAATGAAACTATTTTAAAACTTGTGGAACGTCACACCTACCATCAGCTCCTTACGTTACCGCACAGATCCCAGTGCTACTCATAAGCTGACGAGAGCCGGTATATATAATATATATATATATATATATATATATATATATATGTGTGTGTGTGTGTGTGTGTGTGTGTGTGTGTGAATTTGCTTAGAATAATACTAATAATAAAATGGAATGTCAATATATATATATATATATATATATATATATATATATATATATATATATATATATATATATGTCTTTGTTTTGTTCAGCATTTTATAGCATATCTTATACATGTATTTTATTGTGTAATAATCATCTGTAATTGGGTCAGAAAAAGAAGCTACTGGTTCACAATTACGTTGCCCTATTGGCAGAAAAATTTCTTGACTCGATTTCTCTGTTCACTCACAATCATCGTGGGATATTAACTTCGAAACCTTTATTCAATCAGAGCGATGGAGTACCCATGAGTATTTTGGCTAAGGTAACATCACAATCATTTATCATACGAGAAAAAGGCATACGCCGTAGGTCGATAATTATTATATTTATTATCGAAGTAGGATATCCTTTATTCCTTTACTTAAAGAAAAGCATTCAGATTAACACACCAACCATATATCAAGAAATAAAAAGGTAGCTTTGTCGGTTGGCTTTCATGGCATGTCATTTACTGCGGAAGACGTTTTGTTATATTTATTCTTGAGAGGTACTCAATTCTTTTTAAACACATTTTACCAGAATTCACTTTATTTTTTTTTTAGTCACACCACTGCTACCGATCCCCTCATAAATTTGGAGGCACGTTGACAAGCCGCGCTATATAACACTAGTCTATCGGTCAGAGTTTTTTTCAACCGGTGTAGTGTGGCACACTAGTGTACCGTGATGCTTCCGTCGGTGTACCGCGAGTGTTGAGGACGTTTAACATCCTCTTATACTTATATTCTATTACTTTAATATTTTCTATTTTAATTAATCAAAAAATATACCTTTAGAATTAAAATTACGTTTTCTTTTACACTCATTTTCCACATTCTTTTTCTTTTAAAATTTAAAGGATAAAATAATTATATGTTTATTTACTGATGGTGTACCACGATCAATTTCTTGCCCAGCTTACTGTGCCGTGGGATGAAAAGGGTTGAAAAACTCTGCTAGAGATACATATAACAATCTGACTAGGAACCACAATGTTCCCAGTTCGATACCGGCCCTCACCAACTCAGCTTATGAGTGGCACAGGCATCTGTGCGATAAAGTGAGGAGCTGTATAGATATTACTGGATAGGACACATTTAAAAATGCTTGGTTATCTTATTATTAAGGGAATATTGGAATGGTGCTTAGGGCCGGGTTAGTTCAGTCGGTAGAGCGTTCGGCTAGAAACCATGAGGTTCATAGTTCGATACCGGCCCTCGCCAACTCAGCGTATGAGTAGCACAGGAATCTGTGCGGTAAAGTAAGGAGCTGATGGTAGGTGTGGCGCTCCACCTCAAATGCAAAAATCAATTTTCTTGGTCTAGTGCTAGTGAAAAGGGGATAGAATCCCTCGCTGTATGGCTCATGACGATATTAGGCCGCCCCGACGACTTTAGTTTTACTTTTACTTACTACTTTGATAGCTTTGTGCGTTAGGTGTTATGTTTTTTTGATTTTTGTTTCGAAAAAGGGCATTTTGTTAGAGTGGGTTATTTCCCTTGTCTCTTTGCTTCTATTATATGTTACTAGCAAATATATGCACCCTCCGGGTGCAAGTATTTAAGTTTTAATGTAATAAAATATTGTATTAAATTAGAAAGGCTAATGAAACTAAATAAGAATGCAGATAAAAAGATTTGAAACAGAGGGAGTATAATAAAAGATTTGAAACAGAGGGAGTAATAAAAAATAGAACAACTGAAACTTACTCTTCCATCACTTTCGTCTTTCATTGTTATTTTTCTAATTTAAGTATTTAGTTAAAGAGGAAGTAAAGAATAAAATTACAGTTATTTTATCTTGTTAATGGATTTCATTTAAGATTCATTGAAGAGATTTTTTTATATTCATTAAAATAAAAACCAAACAGTTAGAAATCAATAATACTAAGCACATATTTATTAAATTCGATTTTTAATATTAATATGCAAATTAGCCTTCCCGTTTACTCTGTAAACGCTATTTTGTTGTATATATAAATATAATAGCATGTTATTAAGATGTAGATATGGTTAACAGTATTAATAATGTAAGACAATTTTATTAATAATTGAGGTTAAATAAAATAAAATCATGGAGAATGTGATGTCAATAACTAAGAGAATGTGACTTGAGTAGGATATAGTTTCGGTTACAGACAGAAAAACACACAATCTCCATTATAATAGATGACAGATATGTTTATTCGAGGTCATTTTGCTTCTAGTTTATTCTAATGTGACAGTGATGAAATTTCTACACCGAAATATTTGAAAGTAACTAAAAACTAGTTTTTTATTACTTGAAAGTCTATTGAAGTGTGCTTAGCCCTGGCCAAGTTTGAAATCGTAGACAAGTTTGTGAGATGAGCAAGCCAAGTAATCTACATAGAATTCTTGATAACAATCGGTTTTACTTGAAATCCTTTTGGATTTATAAGTGAAAAATAGAAATATTACAAATACAAGAATAAAATTCACTTCTAACGCCACAAAGCTATCAAAGTAGTACGATTCCAATATTCCCTTCAGAATAAGATAACAAGCATTTTTAAATGTGTTCATATTCAGTAATATCTATACAACAGATAAGGTCTCTCTCTTTCTCTCCCTCTCTCTCTCTCTCTCTCTCTCTCTCTTCTCTTATATATATATATATATATATTATTATATATATATGAGGAAAAAATGAGTAAAGAAAGAAAGGTAGATGGATAAAAATGAATTTTATCGATATCACTTTTAATCGATATCACATACACATGTGTTTCGGTCTGATTATCAAAATGTATACGGATTTACGTTATTATTATTATTAAAATAATCATTTACTATTATTATTATTTATTATTGTTATTAAAATAATCAAAAATTAATAAATAATAAATAATTGATTATAAAATAAATAATTATTATTATTTATTATTATTATTAAAATAATCAGATTTACGTTATTATTATTATTAAAATAATCAGATTATTTTAATAATAATGATAACGTAAATCCGTATACATTTTGATAAACAGACCGAAACACATGTGTAAGTGATATCGATTAAAAGTGATATCGATCAAATTCATTTTTATCCATCTACATATCTTTTCTTTACTCATTTTTTCCTCATATTGTCGGATTCATTTACCATCTCTCTCTCTCTCTCTCTCTCTCTCTCTCTCTCTCTCTCACACACACACACACACACACACACACATATAATATATATATATATATATATATATATATATATAATTACATACAGAGATCGACTTTTTCTCGGTTTGTTTACGCTTTACATTTAAACCGATATGCACGCCTTATTCATTTAATTATGATTAATTAATTAACACATTAGGTATGACTTGAATTATGCACATAATCTCCCTAAATATATTATTATATATATATATATATAATATATGTGTGTGTGTGTGTGTGTGTGTGTGTGTGTGTGAGTGTGTGTGTGGAGGCGCGTGGGCTAGTGGTTAGAAGTCGTGGAAAATGGACTCGTCTATTCGGGTTCAATTCCAAGACCAAGCTGTTGGCATTTCACATAGCGTTAATACCCTTGGAAAAGGTATGAATCCATATATTCTCCCTCCAACTATGGGTTAAATAGTAGGGCAGACTGACTCCTTCAGCCTTGGGTAGGTAACCAGTCTAGGAGAGGGATAACTCTGAATTCAAAATTCCTGAGGTCGGTCGTTGATTGGGTTTGTGGCAACCCTTGATGCACCAATTCTTTCCTATCGACTGTGCCAAAAAGTGTGGAATGGTCTTACACAAGCCTTCACCACTATATACAAATCACTGTGTGAGTGTTCATTGTGTGTGTGAACCCTCATGCGTCGAAATCGACGAGAGAGTCCATAATATATATATATATATATATATATATATATATATATATATACTCCCACTTGGTTGAGTTCTCTAAACGGGGATTTAATTGTAAATTCACCGACTGGCGTAAAGCTAACCCTTACTCTGTTTACAAAGTTAGAGGACTCCTGTGAATTCATTTTCGCTTAGAAATGTATAATCTTATTATAATGGAGATTGTGTGTTTGTCTGTCTGAAGCCGAAACTAAATCACTACTCAAGTCACAATTCCCTTAGTTATTGACGTCTCATTCACCATGAATTTATTTTTATTTAAACCTCAGTTATTGATAAAATTGTTATACCTTATTAATACTTTTGACATTATCTACATTCTAATAGCATGCAATTGTATTTATATATGCAACAAAATAGCGGGTTACAGTGTGAACAGGAAAGCTAATTTGCATATTGATATTAAAAGTTTAATTTTATTAAATATCTGCTTGGTATTATTGATTTCTAATTGTTTGTTTTTTTCTTAATGAATATAAGCAAAAAACTCGGGATAAATCTTAAAAGAAATCCTTTAATATAAAGAAATAACAGTAATTTTATTCTTTACTTCCTAATTTAACTAAATAGTTAAAATTAGGAAAATTCAGCAATAAAAAGGGAGTGATGGAAATGATGGAAGACTTAGTTTTCAAAGTTGTTTCTTTCTTCGAGTATACCCCTCTGTTTCAATCATTTTATTTGGATTATTCTTTACTTTCAAAAGTATTTCAAATTTAACATATTTCATTACATTAAAATTCAAATACTTGCACCCGGAGGGTGCATATATTTGCTAGTATATATAATATATAATATTCTCCTAAGTTTGACAGCTGTAAATAGCCGTATTGGTAGATGAAAATTCAATCCGGTCTCGATCTCGGCTATGGGTAGCTGTTAAAGTGTAGCCACACTGATGAAAGGTGAAACCACGAACATGTCTGTGGAATTAACTATATATATATATATATATATATATATATATATATATTATATATATTGTCGGCAGCCATATCAAACACAACTGTTTGCGTACTTTCATACTGTTCGTGCAGTAAGTCTCCAAAAATGTAGGATATATCGGTTTATAAACAAAGCGAGAAATCTGGAAGGCCAGCTGGTGTAACGGTTAGAATACCCACCTGTCAGCTAGACAGTTAGGGTTCGAATCACACACAAGGCGCTTCGACTCTATAACTTGCTGATGAGGCATAATATGCTGAAATGTACATACAAAGATTGACTTTTTCTCGATTTTTTACGCTCTACACTTGAACATATATATTCGCCTAATTCATTAATTATCAACTAATTAATTTTTCAAATTAGGTATGACTTCAATTAAGCACATATTCTTCCGAAAAAATTGTCGGCATAGCCATATCAAACAAACTGTTTGCGTATTTCATATATATATATATATTATATATATATATATATATGTGTGTGTGTGGTGTGTGTGTGTGTGTGTGTGTGTGAGGTATCCAAAACTTGGTTGTAAGGGATGATTCTATATGTGATTTCTAAGAACACACTGTATTATTATTGTATGATCCAGTATGTATAAATACAGTGAATCTTTAAATCACTAAAAGAGCTCAATGTATAATAACTTTTTAGATTAATACAGAGCAATATTTATCATTGAAAGGAAGGAAAAACTCAACACCGTTATTCCATATTAAATTTATTTTGACCAAAATTGGGGCCTTTATAAATCTAAGTTGATTTAATACAGCTCCCCAAAATTCAGTTTCATCAGATGGTAAATCAAAATAATTTGAATTGCATAACAGAAAAATTTACTTCTCGAAAATTTGTTTGAATAACGTGTTGAGTTTTTCCTTCCTTTCAAAGATATATATATATATATATATATATATATATATATATATATATATATATATATATATATATATATATATAGAGAGAGAGAGAGAGAGAGAGAGATATAGAGATATAGAGATATATATATAGATATATATATATATATTAATGATTTTGAAAGCCAATACAATGCACAGAAAAAATAAAAACAAAATTTTTTTTTTTGTCTTATCGATTTCAAAGTAAACTTTATCTTCAGAGACGAATTTCGGAAATGGACGCGTTTTTTGGGTCGTTATTTTTTTTTAATGTTATAAACACGCGTCTCGTGGTGGTCTTTTTTTTTAACGCCACGCGGAAGTTCGTGATAGTTGTAATAGCTGTTGTTCATTCAATTTCAATTTTATTATTTTCAGCTATTTATATATTTGTGTATTAATGTATTATTTATTTTTATTTATTTGAAATATGTATATATAGTAAAATATACATAATATGCACTATATACTATGAGGAACGTGGAATTTGATACAGTATATATAGTAAAATATACATATTATGTACTATTTATTATGTGGAACGTGTATTTTAATTAATTATGTATTCTGTGTTTAATTCTAATCTATTGTTTATAAGACCAAAAAATATCTTTTTTTTTAATTTTTTATGTGCATTGTATTGGCCTTCAAATCATTAATATATAGTAACATAATTAATAATGCTTCAAGCAAATTACCAATTACTTTTATATATATATATATATATATATATATATATATATATACTAGCAAATATATGCACCCTCCGGGTGCAAGTATTTAAGTCTAAGTGTAATAAAATATTAAATTAAATCAGAAGGCTAATGAAACTAATTAAGAATTCAAATAAAAAGATTTGAAACGGAGGGGGTATAATCGGGAAATAGAACAACTGAAACTTACTCTTTCTCATCACTTCCGTTTTTCAATGCTAAATTTCCTAATTTAACTATTTAGTTAAAACAGGAAGTAAAGAATAAAATTACAGTTATTTCTTCTTGTTAATGAATTTCTTTTAGGATTTATTGAAGAGATTTTTACTCATATTCATTAAGATAAAACCAAACAATTAGAAATCAATAATACCAAGCACATTTTTATTAAAATCAGTTTTTTAAATATCAATATGCAAATTAGCTTTACGTTTACAACTGAAAAACTGGTATTTTGTTGTATATATAAATACAATTGCATGTTATTAGTGTTTAGGTAAGGCCAACAGTATTAATAATGTCAAACGCTTTTATTATTAATTGCGGTTTAAATAGAAATAGAATCATGGAGAATGTGATGTAAATAACTAAGGAATTGTGACTTGAGTAGTAATATAGTTTCGGTTACAGACAGAAAAACACACAATCTCCATTTATAATATATATATATATATATATATATATATATATATATATATATACTTAACATACAGTTTATAATCCCGATAAAATAAATGCATAAAATAATAGAAGGTAAGAAATAGTATATATAAACTTGTGGAAAATAAAATAACACACCCAGATAGAGTGGCGTTATATTGCCTTTTTATATGCAGGCACAAAGGTCTAATGGTTAGAGTCGCAAAAAATGGAGAGTTCAGATCCTGGACGAGGCTGTTTGAATTTCGCATAGAGCTAATACCTTTGGGTAAAGGTATGAAACCAACTAACTCTCCTCAAGCTATGGATAAACAGAGAGGCAGACTGGGGCTTTTAAACTTGGGTATGTAAGCGGACGGTATTTGATGGCTCTCCAACTTAGCAAACAACAATCTTCCTTGTCTAGCGCTAGCGAAAAGGGATATGCTCCGGTAGAATATCATACTAGTTCCAATTACCGTCGAATTGGTAAGACAAGGCAGCAAGCAGTCGTAAACTTCATACGAATCTTGTTTTGCTGCAAAGACTACTGCAAAAATGGTAGGTTATTTATGAAGCTTAGAACATCATAGAAACCAAGCAGCCAATCAGGACTCAAGGAATGGAATCACCCAAATGCATGAGTGGACTATTCTGGATTCCCATAAGTACCGGTTTTGGCACTGGTTCAGTTGTGCTTAACTTGTTGCTAAAACCAACAGTACGATAACTCACTTCGCTGTTTTGTTGTTACCGACAAAAGGCCACTCAAACAAATTAACTTAACTTACTTACAAATTGAACTATTTAGTTTAATTTAGAAAGTTGAATAGCACGATTAAAACAATATTCAAAAGCACATTTATGTACCCCGTCTCTCTCTCTCTCTTCTCTCTCTCTCTCTCTCTCTCGTTATTTCACCTCGTTCCATTTTAAATAATATTCCAAAAACATTTATGTAATCCTCTTTCTCCCCCCTCTCTCTCTGTGTCTCTCTACCTCTCTCTCTCTCTCTCTCTCTTTCTGTCTCTCTCTGTCTGTCTGTCTGTTTCTCTCTCTTTCTCTTCGTTATTTCACCTCGTTCTATTTTGAATTAAATAATATTTGAAAAAACATTTATGTAATCCTCTCACTCGTACTCCTTCCCTCTCCTCCCTCATCTCTCTCTCTCCCTCTCCCACCCCCTCTCTCTCTCTCTCTCTCTCTCTCGTTCATTTCACCTCGATCCATTTTAAATTAAATACTATTTCAAAAACATTTATGTTATCATCTTTCTCCTTTCTCTACCTCCCCATCTCTCTCTCTCTCTCTCTCTCTCTCTCTCTCTCTCTCTCTCTCTCTCTCTCTCTCTCTCTCTTTCGTTATTTCACCTCGTTCCATTTAAAATCCAGAAAGGCGTTGAAGGTAAAACGTTTAAATCTTTATTGAAATTAATGACATTGCAATGGACGCTGAATTGTAGATACCATAGTATTATCGTCTTTTTCTCCTTTTTCTTCATCTTTGATCTTTCTACGTAAGTATACAAATTCTATATCATTATAAGTGATGGAATAAGAAGAAAGGTTTAATAAGAAAAAAAATCTCTTTGATAAATTCTTGGATAGCAAAGATGTCTGGTCGCTTCAGATTAAGAAAATTGCAGCTCAAAGGTTAACAAACGTTCAAGATATAGGGTGTTCGGGATAAATTTGACATTTTCATAAGGAAAAAGAAAAGTGCTTGGCAACTACAAAATTTAATGGAGTGTAAAGAAATTCAAAAGGAACGGAATTTATACTACTGTCAACAGGTTACACTCAAAATAACCGCCATTAGCGTCGATTACAGCTTCAATCCTGCTCCGGAACGTGGAGCAAGCTGATGTTACAGTCTCCCTGGGTAGGGTCTCAAAAACTACCTTAATTCTGTGGATTAACTGGGGTTTTGTAGTACTGGTACGGTGATTGGTGTCTCTCTCAACAGCACCACATACATAATAATCCTTGGGGTTAAGATCTGAGGAGTTTGAAGGTCAAACATTAGGACTGGTGTAGTCGTAAAAAATTCACCGATAACCATTTTTGACTTTTCTCAGAAGTGTGGCAGGAGGCCGAATGTAGATAATTCTTATTTAATTTGATATTTTAAGGTTGTGATGATTGAATTTTTGAAGTAGAGGGAACCACATTAAACATGAGGGTACAAGTAGTAGTAGTAGAAACAAATGGTTTAGATACTGTTCAAGCAATTTTATAATTGTAATTATCAATAATGTTGGTTGGTTGGCTGGTTGGTTGGGTCTTACGACATGTCAACCCTTGTTGGGTTAATTTATGCAGAATACATTTTTTGATTCATTCTTGCCAGGTATACACATTTTTAAAGTCAAATTTCTAAAACGTTTTTTATTACACATTTTTAAAAATTCTATTTAACCCATAGATGAAGCCCTAACATGTACTACCAATCCAGGTCTGTATGGACATGGGAATAATTGTGATGAAGGGGTACTTCACATTCCTCAGAATTCCATAATTGGAACTTCATCATTAGATGCAGTTTAATGTCATACCCAAGACCTTCAACCACCGCCTTCTAACACATATAATAAGAAGGGTGGGGGATGCTATAAAGGCAGTAGGGTTGGGATATTCATATAAATAATAGAGCTTGACGTGATCTGCCTCTCTGACAATCCGTTTAGCCTAAGTAAAGTCGAAAGAGGGGTATTGCACGTCGTGGACTGCTCAGCCACCGACATTAGTCTTAAACATCCCAGGTCACCACCTATGACCAACAGTTGGCCCTGTTGGATTCAAGTTTATAATAAGTTGAAGAAAACAACTCCGACACGAGTGTTAAACATGACATAATGGACTTTAATTAATTGGACCGCGCATGGAGTAACATATAAGACATGAAATACACATACAAGGAAAGGAATGATATACAATAAAAATGTATACATTAGTTCACTACAAGAACATACACAATAAAGCTAGGACAGGAGAATCCATAATTTCAAGTAAACTTACTAGCGTTGTGTTGGGGGCAGAAGCCCCCACACGAGAAGGGTGTAGACATAAATGTCTAACCCATTTGTGTGAGGTGCCGCCGAAGAAGAAATGACCGAGAGTTCAAAACAGGCGCTTAAATACAAAAAACCCTGGTGGTCAAAAATGGGAACCCAGAGGGAAGATAACTCTTCCAGGCAAAGGGAAGACAACCCAACAGCCCCATTGCGAGGGTTTTAGCCATCGGCTGATTTACAGTCGTTGTTTTCTAAAGCACCAGTCAACAGCGTTAAGGGGGAGGAAGACATCATATTCTAAGTCCTATCGACAGGATGGACACTACTGTGAAGGGAAGGATAATTTTTCCGAATGTTATGTAGAACCGCTGCATAATTACTAACACCACTGCGTATTATATTGACTTATTCCGAACGTTAGTATTTAAGTTTTAATGTAATTAAATATATTTAATAGACAAGCAAAATTAAATAAGAACGCATATAAAAGAATACTCTTATTTTAATTATATTTTAATTGGTTTCTATATAAAGACATAAATATGATTTATTTTAATATGTTGGCGAATAAAAGCTAATATTAGAGATCAATAAAACCAAGTGACTATTCATTAAACCCGGTTTTGTTGAAATCAGTATGTAAATTAACCACACCATATTTTATGTAAAACTTTATTTCTTTGTGATATATGAGAGACTTTATAGGATTTTAAACATACTAATAACACGGACGGTTTTGAGTCAAATCTAACTCATAGAGACATCGTTAATGAATAAGATTTATTCTATATTAATGATTTTGACTATAAATTAGTCATTGATAAACTTACGCAGTTCCCTGAGGTTATTCTGATGTAATCAGTGACATAGTTTTGGTTACAGACACCGAATCTCTATTATAATAAGAAGATACGTGTTGAATTAACGTGTCTTTAGTTTCTGCATAATCTTTCCTCATTAAGTGATAGGACGGTTTTCAGTGCTCTCAGGAGAGCTATGTTAATAAAGAAGATATGCCGGACTTTGTAAAGTAATTCTCTGTTTAAAGTGGACTTTCTTTTGAAGTTTTGCCATCATAACACAAATTCAAAGGAGTGGCCAGTTTTGAAAAGATTAACCAGTAAAGGATGATAAGAAGTATCAGTGTCAGACAGAATATAGAAACTCTTGTTATTTTATTCAATCCCTATGTGGTCGTCGTTGGAATATTCTTACTTGTTAAAAGGCGCGGCTTTTTGGAATGGCGGTCGGCGTTGGGGAAGAATATACAGGCTGTTTCAGAAATAATATATCATTTCGTATTCTAAACACTTTGCCAATTCACGTCAAATGATATTATATGTTAACACAAGAAAGAACGCAACATTCTTGGTTTGATATTTTATGTTTATCCTTTTCAGGTATAGAAATGACATTATCTGAGAAAAGAAAATACGTTTACATATTTAACAAATAATTCAAGTTGTTAGATACATAATATGAAAGGGTACTAATGCAGAATAGCGCACAAGAGATAATGTCATTAGATTACGGATAAAAAACATTGAATTCTCTTACATTTCACGGAAATACCCGAAACGTCTGAGACGCTAGGGTTAGGTTTAGAGCAGGTGTTATGGTTAGGGTTAGGATTAGGGTTAGAATTAGAGTTAGGGTTAGTGTTAGGGTTAGGTTTCGGATTTTGCTAATCCGGAATTTATCCTAATCCAATGCTATTTATAAATAAAATCTTAAATAAAATGATCTCATATATTAACAGCAGAAAGAACTCAACATTTTTGGTTTGATATTTAATGTTTTTTCTCATCAGCTATAGAAATGGAATTCTATGGCATAGAAAAGAAAATTAAATATTCAACATTCAAGTTGTTTTTACCTGTACAAGTGTTCCTGTGCCAAGGGTATTTGGGTATTTGCCGCTCATCCCACTTATGAGGGCTGGAACAAGGTCTCATTTTATCAAAAATTGCGTCGATCCCGTCGGCATTTCCCCTCAAGGGGGCAGGTATTGCCTGAAGGGGGGGGGAAGCTCCCTGGGATCGACGCTATTAATTTACTTTACCGGTCTAGTGGCCGAAGCACACTGGACCCCCGAAGGTCGGGTGGTAAGGGTTACCCACCAGGTGAGTATTGTGCCAAGTGACTTCAGCCATTGGACCGGAAATGTATTTAATATCAGCGGGGTCCCAGGGGAATCCCATGCAGCACCTGACCCTTCATCTAAAAATGGCAGGGCCTCAAAAGAAAAATACTGATAGGATTCACCCAATTTATAAACACTTCCCCCGTATGGGCTTTGGTTTATGCGTGATTCCTTTCTATTATGACACTTGTTTTCGACTGACATGGCGGGGTATCAGTAAATAATTCAAGTTTTATCAGTACATTATTTTAAATTTTGATATCATTAGAAGGAAAATTAATCAAGTTATTAAATAACAAAATTACATCAATACACTTTCTTAAACGCCCAGCGTATCTGAAATCATATAACATTTTTAAAAGAAACTGTTGTTGGAATGATTTATATTGATGATCAGTAACCTCGATCTAACCCGTCAACCTTCCGGTTACGTAAACGGTGGGAACAGAAAGACTTTTGGGACCGTTAGTAAGTCAGTCAGGAATCCTCATGATGAGAGGGCGGCTCTGCACGGCTCATACGCTGTTGAGAGTCCTAAGATTTAAGATATGAATAAAATGTGATCACAAAAAACTATACGCATTGAGTTTATCTCTAAAAACTATGAAAACCTCGGCGTATGTTAATAACCAAAGACCCTTACCAGACCAGTAAAAAAAAAAAAACCACAAAAAAAAACGATAAAAGAAATGCAGAAGGTAGAATGCCGGCTCAGCTACACACAAAAAACATATGATAGAAGAAATACTAGCCATAAAGAAAGTCAAAAACTAAGTAGAAGATTTCATGTGGGAGATATAACTAAGGTATCTCCCATAACAAAAGAAGTAGACAATTAAATATGATGTCACCCCCTCATGTTATATACCCTGCCAGAATGGGTACACAACAAAATGGGGTGTAACTAGGGTATGATTTTTAACTGCAGCTGATTGAGTTCTGGTGAGTGTGGAGTCACTTCGTCATGGCAATTAAACCTCCCAAATAGTGTCGGCTGAAAATAACTATATTTGTTTAAATTTACGTAAGGTCGTGCGAAAGTCTCCAAAGAGGAATATGAGTACTACTAATACCTAAACAAAGCGATGAAAAATTGCAAGTTCCGTTTGGTGTGAGGGTAAGAGGCTTGCGTGTCGTTTCGACATGCGGGTTTCGAGTCACACACGAGGCGATCTTCGTATCTATAGCTCTGCTGATGAGACCTAATAGGTCGAAATGTACATTCAGAGATTGATTTTTCTCGATTTGTTTAGCCTTACATTTAAGTAGTTAAATCCCGCCTAATTAATCATTAATGAATTAACTTTCAAAAAATTAGGTCTGACTTCAATTAAGCACATATTCTCCCATATATATATATATATATATATATATATATATATATATATATATATATATATATATGTATAAATATGTATGTGTGTGTGTGTATGTGTGTAACCAAAGCTACGTCCCTCAAAAATTGTGTAAGTTTATCAATAAGTATTTAAGTTAGAGTCAAAATCATTAATACACAGAATACATCTTATTTACTAACGATGTCTCTATGAAAATCTAAATCAGATTTGACTCAAAACAGCCCATGTTATTAGTGTGTTTAAAAATCCTACAATGTGTCTTATATATCACTAAGAAATAAAGGTTTACATAATATATGGTGTGATTAATTTACAAACTCGTTTAACAGAGACGGTTTTAATAAATAATTACTTTGTGTTATTATTCTATAATATTATTGTTTTCTTCTCTCCAGCGTATTAAAATCAATACTACGAATTCTATTTAGAAACCAATTAAAATATGATTAAAATAAGTGTAATCTTTATATATATATTATATATATATATATATATATATATATATATATATATATATATTAACATTCTATCCCGTGAACACGCTTCACGTCATATAAATGCTAAACAAGCCACAGTTTAAAAAAACTAACTTTAGCATAATAACATTCCATCGCGTGAACATGTTTCACGTTTATAAACGCTAAAAAAACTACTGTTTTTTTTTAAAATCTCAACCATTTGACTCACCTGAAGATTGCGTAAGCATGAAACTTTTAGTTTTGAGTTTATAATATCCATAATATCATTATTATTGATTTTATATATATATATATATATATATATATATATATATATATATATATATATATATATATATAGAGAGAGAGAGAGAGAGAGAGAGAGAAATGTCTTATTAGTGCATTTATATATTAATTGCTTTTAATCTTTCACTATTTGCAAGATTTTCCTTTTTCAATTTTGTAAATATATTTTGTAAATATATAGAAAGCAAAAAACATTGATATGCAAAAATCTAAATATCATAATTATCGCCATCGACATCAACAGGGTACCAACATTGTTTTTATCAACTTATACACTGGACTATTGAATTTTCATGACAATAATCTCCCTGCAAATCCCCGAATATGAATTAAATCATTAAAATGTAAATGAATAAGCAACTCATTAAGATATAGATGAATAAGAAACTCTTGCTCAACAATGGGCCGGGTGGAATGTATGAATTGCTTGTATGTACTCCACCCGTTGTCAGTTGGTTGGTAGGTTGGATTTTACGGCATGCCAACCCATTGGGTCATTTGATGCCAAATACGTTTTAGTTTAAGCATCATTGGCAAGCACCAATATTCATACCCCTCTGCAGAGCAACTGAAAATGAATTGAATCATTAAAATATTGATGAATAAGAAACACTTGCTAAACGATTGGCCGGGCGGAACGTATGAATGAGGTCTTATTGCTTTTCTTTACTTCATCGGTTGTCAGTCAAACGGTGTTATGGCAAACACGTTCAATTAATCACAACTAATGATCTGATAAGCATAGCTTTTTGCTTCTATAAGTGGTTAGAGGCATGGACCTAAGCCAAAAAGATAAGTGATTTAATCAGTATCAAATGGATGAGACTATCGCCTCGAAGGAAAAACAGAACAACCGATTTTAGCTCTTACCGATCACAAAAATCAATTATATATCATTGATTATGTTCTTGTCACTTTATCTTCTCGATCTTTTGCTGACTAGAGACTTTTTCTCTCTTGTAGGTTTCTTATTAGACCATTAAAGATAACCGCCTGACACTTCTGGTGACTGTGTCCTATTTTCTTCTATTTGAATTAAACGAATTACCTTAAAAACACATAAAATCTAAACGATGACACTTTAAATATACACTTTGTACGGAGACGAAGTTTCTTTTTGAGACGACCAAAAAAAACAAGGTTGGCATCGTTGACAGCCATACTGCTGCCATCTGCCATAGTTTTGGAGGTGGGCATACATGTTGGGCTACCATCAATAGCATCAAAACCAGACAAAGTAGCAGACTTTTTGGTTACTTTGGGTCCGCTGGTGCCACTGCTGATGCTAGTGCTGCAGCCAAGGTGGCTTGCAGAATATTGCAACGGGTGATGTCTGTTACTCTGTTTGAGTTGGGTATGCTGCTCCCAACCACTTGCTGCCCCAACAGCCGCAGGTGACGGCAAGGCTTGCGAAGATGTCTTAGGCATGCAGTTGGATTTTGTTAGAGCAAACATTCAAAAGCTTTTAAGTTTTGTCTTATAATAGTGGAGATAGAAAAGATAACGAGGAGATATTTAATATTTATGAAGGTGTGAGACAGAAAAATCTCTTTAGAAAACACATGCACACATTGGTGTGTAGTCTGACCAAAAAGCAAGACGCTTTTGACACTTTTAATGATGTAATCTTCAAGGTTCATTGGGAAGTTTCGGGTCTTCCAACATCAGATTTCCCTTGCCTTGCTGACCCTATCAGAGGTGATCAAAGCTCTGGTACAACCACCAACAATACAACCACCAACGAATTACCTTACAAACACATAACATTTAAATGCTGACACATATTTAAAAGATGCAACGACTTCAGCAGTTATTTAGATCGCAAATAGTTATTCAGATTATTTTGAGACAAGGTAAAAGTCGTTACGCCTCCACTTTTGAACAAACTTAGTCTCTGTAAGATGAGATAAATTCATAGGATTCTATGCGATTTGCTTAAATTGCAGTTCGTTCCTCATGCCATTTCTCCTCTGTAGGTTTCTTATTAGACTATGACAGATAACCGCCTAACACTTCTGGTGACTGTGTCCTATTTTCTTCTATTTGAATTAAACGAATTAACTTTAGAAAAAAACATAAAATCTAAACGCTGACATTTTAAATATACGCTCCTACATTTGGGGCACTGGTGGTTGTCGTCAGTGATGTAATCTGCAAGGTTCATTGGGAAGTTTCGGGTCTTCCAGCATCAGTGTGTGTGTGTGTGTGTGAGAGTATGTGTATGTGTCTGTGTCTGTGCACGCACGCGTATGTATGTGCATTTGCATGTGGAAAACAAGCAGCAGAAGCGGAATGATATCGGTGGAAATAAATTTATAACAGTTGATATAAACTGTGTTTAAGCCTTAGCTTTGTTTATTATTATTATTATTATTATTATTTATACATTTAATGGCTTATTTTTTTTACCGCTGGTTTCAAAGTATTAGATGCTTATCTTCAGATAAGTATCATCGTAAATGACATGCAAATGAATATGCCTTATGAACTGCGTTCTTGCTTTATTCGTCCGTGTGTCAACCTCGTGCGTGCATAACGTTAAAAGTAATACTAGGATTTTTTTTTCATTTTAAAATGGTTTATTTTGTGTTGTTAGGTTTCTAGTTTCAGTAGTCGATAAATAGTCCTTCCTGTGTAGACAAGTTCTGAATATTTTTGATTCATAATTTAGGTGCTTTTGTTGTGAAGCTAGTCCTTGAAGTGCCCGTTTTCTTTTGTTTCTCTAGAGCATAGTCCACATCTCTTGGATTCATTGATATATGGTTTGGGTTGGAATAGAATATTCTACTTATTTACTATATATGGTTCCTTGGACTTTATACTTCCATACGCGATTTGTGAGCGTTGTAGCTGCCCTCTTTCTCTCGTTTCTGAATTATTCATTATGCCAGTTGAATCTCTGTTCGAAATTCCCTTTAACCATTCCCACAAGATTTTCGCTTGTTTCCGAGTTGTCAAAGCTGATTGGTGTTATTGTCACTGCATATATTACAGATTTCCCGCTGTATTTTTGCTTTAGCCGATTATCTTCTTTAGGTTTATTATTATGGATTTCATGGATTGCCCACAGGATAATCGGTTGTTATTGAATTTTTTTAAAAGATCTTATGGTATTTATGTAATGGAGGTAAATATTTATCTAATAATTCAAATAATGTTTTACCTCCATTGGTTCTATCATTTAGTTAATATGGAGGTGTAAACCAGATAATTTTTCTTTTCTTTTATTGATTTTATGGTTGCGTCTGCTATGTATGCTACTTTGTCTTTAAATCCGCTATCAAGTAGCGCCTTATTGTAGTAGGAACCAACGGTCACAAAATGTTTTTTATTTGAGGATAGGCTAGAGATTCTGCGTCTATTACTAGGGACATTTTTTTAACTATAGGCGGGTGGCAGGAACCTATGTTTATATATTTTAGTTTCTCGTTAAGTTTATCGTCAGGCTTATGTATACCGTTTTCTTGGCTTAGATTAACATCTACGAAATTAATATTTGTTAGATTTGTATATATAATAATCTTATGCCCCATATATATATATATATATATATATATATATATATATATATATATGGGCCGGGTTAGCTCAGTCGGTAGAGCGTTCGGCTAGAAACCACAAGGTTCCTAGTTCGATAGCGGTCCTCGCCAACTCAGCGTATGAGTAGCACAGGGATCTGTGCGGTAAAGTAAGGAGCTGATGGTAGGTGTGGTGCTCCACCTCAGACGCCAAAAACAATCTCCTTGGTCTAGCGCTATTGAAAAGGGGATAGACTCCCTCGCTGACTAGCTGATACCGACTTTAGGCCGCCCCGACGTCTTTATATATATATATATATATATAGAGAGAGAGAGAGAAAGAGAGAGGGAGAGAGAGACATAGGCAGACAGACAGACAGACAGAAAGTGAGATTGAGGGAGAGAGAGAGACAGAGAGACAGAGAGAGAGAGAGAGAGGAGGGAGAATGAATCATAAGACATTTTGAAATATATACCTCGTTCGGAAACAAAAATAATCAACATTCATTGGATATTGAACGAAGCTTTATGCGGGACACTCTTATCATAAGGTGAATGGGTTCATTCCTTATTGATTAAGATCTTCTTTCACTGTAAGCAAAACGTAACTCCTTAGCAATGTGAGATCAGAATAATTGCTGAAAGAGTTGAATATTTGGCAAAACAACATGACAATCGGATTTCAAACAAGGTACAAACTACTTTTGAACACTGATACTCGTGATAGCTGCCTAAGTCAATTTAGTAAAATATATCGTAACAAAATATTCTTATTCTTATTTCTATCAGGAAATTCGTCTGCAAGATGAGCCAAACTTAGTATAAGAAATAACGAGATAGATGAGCAATTTACGCAGGACGCTAATCAAGTCCTGATAAAAAGCCAATATTTCGATTATAAATATGCCAAGATGGCAAACCGTATTCATATAGAGATTTTTAGCATTCCGATCATATTTTCCCTTGAGCCGAAATGAGCATAAGTTGATGTGTTGATTGGCTGGTTGGATTTGACGGCATGTCAATCCTTGTTGGGTTATTTTATGCCAATGATGTTTTGTTTTATTCTTTATACATAGTTATTCAACATTTTTTAAACACAATTTTTTTTAAGTAGTAGAACTCTTTACTATTCAGGAAAATTGTTGGTTGGTTGGTTGGTTGGTTGGTTGGTTGATTTTATGGTATGCCAACCCATTGGGTTATTTTATGCGGAAGATGTTTTTCTTTTAATCATTCTTGATGGGTATTCAGCATTTTTTCAAAATCAATTTTGTAAACACATTTTTTTTCTATGTAAACCATAGACGGGCCCTAATAGGTACTATCACCCCGCTCAGAGTCACCCTGGGAGTAATGGTGATGAAGGGGTACTCCATATTCTCCAAAGATTCAGAATTGGAACTTCACCATCAGATAGAGTTTAACGTTATACCCAGGACATTGAAACACTCAGCCACCGCCTTGTCGCACATATATAATAAAAAAAGTTTGCAGCTTCCCATACGGGCAATAGGTTCGGAACAATCAGAGATATGCTAGAGCTTGATCTGACTTTCTAATTGATTGCAGGACATCTCCGACAGCCGTCCAGACTAAGTAAGGGCCAAAGTGAAGCGTTGCATGCCATGGACTGTACACCCACCAGGGTTCCATCTTTAAGCACAGAAGTTTGCCACTCAATGCCAACAGGTGGCCCATTGGAAGGACTTAAGCCTCTGCAGAGGTTCAGTTGGTGTATTCTGAAGCCCAAGCCGATTACAAAGTTGAGTAATTTTCATTAATATCAGCAGAGTCTAGTAAGTTTCAATATCAGCAAAGTCGATATAATTTCAATAATCACAGCAAATTTGAGTAAGTTTCAATAACATCAGCGAGTTTGAGTAAATTTCTATATCAGCAAATTTGAGTAAATTTCTATGATATCAGCAAATTCGATATAGTTTCAATAATATCTGCAATTTGAGTAAATTTCTATATCAGCAAATTTGAGTAAACTTCTATAATATTAGCAAATTCGATTTTGTTTCAATAATATCTGCAAATTTGAGTAAATTTCTATATCAGCAAATTTGATTACATTTCTATAATATCAGCAAAGTCGATTCAGTTTCAATAATATCAGCAAATTTGAGTAAATTTCTATTATATCAGCAAAGTCGAATTAATTTCAATAATATCAGCAATTTTAGTTTGTTTCAATAATATCGGCGAGTTTGAGTAAATTTCTATAATATCAGCAAAGTTGATTAAGTTTCAATAATATCAGCAAATTTGAGTTAGTTTCAATAATATGAACTTGGTAGACGCTTGTAAATTTCACACGTGAAAGAAATAACAATGAATATCATTAGCTGGTTAGCTATTTCGTTTCCAGTTCTCAACTAATCCTTTTCAATATTTGTTGCCCAGACATCGGTTTATCTAAATTCTATCCATTCACGGATTAGTCTTATAAGAAAAGAAATAATCAAGAGATATATTCATACTTATTACTCTAGTCCTTTTTTTTCAAATTCTATTTGCAAAATGAGTATAAATAATAGAAATATTGCTATATTAGCAGAACCTGTGAATATACTACATTATGATAATTTAATTATTACACCAATTGATATGTTTACTTAAGAGCTATTACTGAATACTTCAATCTGTAAAACGTATAATAATCTTGATTTAACACCCTTTCACTTTTTTCTTTCTTTCCTTCTTTTGATCTTTTCATTGTGTTCGATTGAAACAGATTAGCGTTATCGTTTCCGCGCGCCTATCCTGTCTCTCAATCTTTTCCCTACGCTCTTTCTTTCTAATGATATGTTTTCTCTATCGAGTGTCCTTTTTCTTCCCTTTTTTTTCTTTATAATAAAGATGGAATAATCCATTATTTACCTGAGGTGATGACTGTTACAAGAAATAAGAATTCGGTGAATAAGCGACACCAGATAATCCAGATTTACATTTTTGCATGTAATCTTTGACTATTGGGACGGTCCAATTTTTAAGCAGAGGCGGTTGCAAGATGATAAAAGGCGTACATTTAAGGAACGTGGGTATCAATAGATAATTAAAATATTTTAGATAGAGCTTTATAGTTTTATAGAAAATGTTAAATATTCAATTAGGCCGTCGGTGGTGTATACATATCTTGAGAATTAGAATTGGTAATCAAGGATTTTTCACTTGGACTCAAATAACGGATTTTCAATCAATTGTAGGAAATGTGAATTTATTTCCATCATAAGGACATCGAAAGGAATACATTTTACAGAATAATATGAAGATTTATTTCGTCGAGTTTAATAAAAAATAATGTTATTTCTCATACTAGCAAAGGTATGCGCCCCCTGCGAGCAAGTATTTACGTTTTAATGTAATAACATATCATATTAAAGTAGAAAGACTTACACTATACTGAAAATATTACACTTATTTTAATGTTACTTTTATGTATTTCTATATAAAATTATACTAGTACAAAATAAAAAAACAACCTATGTAAAAATAGATTTTTGAAACCTATTGCCTGAGGGGTGGGAGTTAAAAATTCAATGTCAGCGAGTTTGTACCCTAAGTAAGTAAAATCATCAAATTCATTAAACGATTAAAAAATAAAACAATTTCAAATGTAAACTTTAAATATGTATTAAAATAAAACAAACTATATATAGATATATAATACCAGTCATGTATTTATTAAAACTTGTTCTAAAAAGCAATGAGGACTGTCTAATGTTGCATGTCCAAATTTTGAGTGTATTTATTCTGTTATGACGATTTGGGGTAATGTGACGTAAGCAGTGACGTAGTTTTTGTTACAGACAAAAACCGGAATCGAATCTCCATTATTAATAGATGATATAGGATTGCTTTTAATGTGTTTGAGAATAACATGATAGTATTAGAAAGCTGTGACAGCAAATGATTATTTATTAAACCCAGTTTTGTTAAAATCATTATGCAAATTTTTAATTCCATGTAATATGTAAATCTTTATTTTTCATAGATATATTTCAGGATTTAAAAGCATTAATAATTTGATAAATAATTGGACAGTTCTGCGGCAAATGTAACTCGAATAGACTTTGATAGAATCGAGGCATCTTTCATAAATAAGATGCTAATTAAGATTAAATAATGGCTATTTTATAATAATTGAAAATATAACTTAAATAAGTAAGGGGAATCGTGACATCAGTGGTAACGTAGTTTCAGTTACAGGCAGATAGTTACAGAATCTCCATTATGATAAGATATTTCCCCAAAAATTCCTACAATGTTTAACCAACATGTAATGGTAGAGTGAACCATCTTAGCTGAAGGTAACCATCGATTTGAAATAATCTCTAAAAATAAACCTTTCTTATAGAGCGTTGCCCTCTCTAAGAATTGTAACGTTTCTTAACATAGAAATCAAAATCAAATAAGGAGTTAAACATGTTGAAACACAATTGATTTATTTTTATTTCTGTATCAAAGAAAAAAAAGGGAATAAGAAAGTTCAAAACTTTCGACTTGTCTTCACTTCAATAATAAAAGCGAGGTAAAAAAAACAAAACATAAAAGGATGAATAAAACTATAATGACAATAAAATGCTTACAGCAAAAGGAACAAAGAGCGATCTCTCATTTCTCTTCTTCTTTTATAGGCTTAAATTCAATTGCGGATAACGTAACCTTCACCTTAAAAAAAAACAAAAAACAAACAAACAAGCAAAAACGTAAACAAACAAAAAAACAATAAAAAAAAGTTGAACGAGCGATTGCTATTCAGATAAGTTTCTTCCACTTAATTTCAAGGAGATTCCATTTATCGATTTCAGACGCACCTAAGTAGATAACAACACAACCCAGGAACTTGCGGCTACTTAGTTTCGTTTTTGTTGTGATTAGAGATCAGAAAACAACGCATTCTTTTTTTTTGTTTTCTGTCAAACATTACTGGCTGTTGATAATTTGACGTTGAACATCTAACGTACAACTGCACTGCGATACAACGTTTCCATCATAGTCATCGATGACTGTCATGTCGGCGATGCTGTATCATCTCAACGGGGAGGAAAAACACAAAAATTCAAGTCATCTTAAGCGTTAGGACTACGTTAATTTTCTCCGTTCATTCTTCACAACATTCGACAGGGAACACTCGAAGCAGACCAGAGGTCATATCGGTCGAAACGTTTTACTTATCTATTAATAATGGAGATTTGCTTCCGGTTTTTGTCTGTAACAAAAACTACGTCACTACTTAGGTCACATACCCAAAATTATCATAACATAGAATAAATACACTCAAAACTTGAACATGCAACATTAGACAGTCCTCATTGTTTTTTAAAACAAGTTTTAATAAATACATGACTGGTATTATATATCTATATATAGTTTGTTTTATTTTAATACATATTTAAAGTTTATATTTCAAATTGTTTTATTGTTTAATCCTTTAATGAATTTGATGATTTTACTTAATTAGGATACAAACTTGCTGACACTGAATTTTTAACTCCCACCCCTCAGGCAATATGTTTCAAAAATATATTTTTACATCGACCGGAGAGCGTTTCTATTTTGCTAGTAACAATAAAGATGTTGGAGACGCGTGGCCTCATAGTTAGAATCCCCATTTTCACGTGTCTGTCAAGATGCGTTTTCAAGGGATCAAAAGGTTATAACCGTCACCGGTAATTTTTCACGGACTCCCTGATTTCAAAGTTAACAGACCTCACTTCATGACCTGTTCCTAATTCATGACCTCTCATGAATTGTGATACATTTTTACCATTCAATCTTCACACTATTCGACAAGAAACACCTGAAGAAGGCCGGAGGGCATATCAGTCGAAACGTTGGATATATAAGAATAAAGATGATGATAACAATCCAGAAAATCCAAATAATACCGATTTTCCGAGATTTTGAATTCACAGTTTTTTTTGTCTGCTAGACTGGTTGTCTTACTTACTTCCAGTGTGGAGGAAAATAGATGGATAAAATCGTCGAGTCCATTTTCTTCAACGATAACCATTACGTTACCTACGCAAATAATGATCTTCTAAACGACCATATCCAAGTCCCTGTCGAGATCTAAGCGCGGATATATAGTCATACGAGAGAGACAGACGCCATAATTCTCTCTTACCACTCTTCCCCTCCCCTTTCTCTCTCTCTCTCTCTCTCTCTCTCTCTCTCTTCTCTCTCTCTCTCCGTGACTGTCTCTCTCTTACTCTCTGTTTCTCTCTGACATCCACACATATAGACACACGGACACAGAAAGACAGACATACACCACAGGCAAAAAAGCCACACACACACACACACACACACACACACACACACATATATATATATATATAAGCTGATCTTCAGATGGTCTGGTACGAAGCCACTATTGAAAAGTACAGTGAGTCAAAGACTCACGACAATAATGGATTCTTAATTCCTTTAATCTGTTGTTCCAATAGGAGATTCTATACAAAAAAAAAAAAAAGTAGTTTGTCACCGACCAAAAGACGTGGGTAGACTATGTAAGCATCTGTAATAAACATGTATGAATATTTAGTAAGTTTGCCTTAATTTGGTTGTATGAAAGCATTTCTGTTGGAAACACAGAAGCACAGACATACACACGTATACACAAATGGGTTCACATACACAGATACACATACACATGGAAATACGGTGAGGAAATTAATCCGACAATATGAGAAGAAAATATTTTCAAAAATATAACAAACACGGATATTACGATCACAGAAACATTCCTTAACAGTGTCCTGATGATGGTTTAATACCGAAATACTTAAGTATTGACGCATAAAATTATTATTATTATTATTATTATTATTATTATTATTATTATAACACTAGAGCTGAGCGAATCAATATTCATGCCCTAAAGGCTTTTTTTACCATTTAGTTCAATGACACGAAAAATGTACTAAATTATTTCTTGGTTTTAGGTTTGAGTTATGTTTTTTTTTTTTAATTCCATTTAATTGTTTCTAATTAGTCGTAATTTGCAATTAAGCTAAAACTGACCCGTCTCTCACGTAACATTCTGCCCATCACTTTCTCCCTCTCTATGTATATATTGATTACCTCCTCGATATATATGTTAGTTTCTCATTAGGAATAGAGATAGGAGTGTATGAAACATATTAGTATGTCAAACTTCACAAGCAGCGAGCCAGTAGGTTGAACATCTTCGCTCTCAATGAATTTAAATGAGCCAAACTTTCCCTTTCTTACAAAACTATTTTAATGATGTTTTTTTTTAAATCCTCGACAGCATTTATTTATTAATTAAAAAATAATTAATTAGAATCTAATCTCAATTTTCCCTAATCCTAATTTTCTACCCAGAGCTCAAGGGATGACCCAACGGGTCACGTTTTGTCTAGTATATATATATATATATATATATATATATATATATATATATATATATATATATAGTGTGTGTGTGTGTGTGTGTGTGTGTGTGTGTAGTATATTAAGACAAATGAAAAAACACAGGTTTAAATGGGTTAAGTGGTGAGTTTATTAGCCGACGCTGCAGTGTTTCGATCTATTAATTAGATCCTCTTCAGGGCATTTGTTGGTATATGGAAGGTAATAAGAAATTTTTTTATCACAGAATAACGAGAAAAGCGAGTGGTAGTCATTGTTATTCAGTCTGTTTAAACATTTTTTTGAGGTTTGAAAAAAGGGGACGGTTTGAAATATGACGTCAAATATTCTTTCTTTTTTTATTACGGTGTGAGCATGAGACGGTGTGAGTGTGTGTATCAAAAGGAAACATTGTGCATTTTTTAGGTCTGTATTAACTACACACCTAAAAAATGCACAATGTTTCCTTTTGATACACACACTCACACTGTCTCATGCTTACACCGTAATAAAAAAAAAAGAATATGTGTTTTTTCATTTTTCTTAATATACTACATATCGCCAGATTCACTTCCTTTCTTCAAATATATATATATATATATATATATATATATATATATATATATATATATATATATATATATATGGTATGTATTTGTGTGTGTGTGTATGTGCATGTTTATAATTGATACACTTGTCATACAGACCATTAGAGCTATAGAAAATACTCATAGTTTTTACTTAGAAGTAAAAACCTTTTTTTAATATTTGTTTAACAATACATTTCTATTAACAGTCTGCCCTGTCGACTGGGTGTTAGAATGCATCGACTGCACCTCTGCAGGGGGGTAAGACTCCCCCAATGGGGCCACCTGTTGGCTGTGGGTAGCGACCCGTGATGCTTAAGGATAGAGCCCAGGTGGATGAGCAGTTCATGACATGCAATATTCCACTTTGGCCCTATCTTGGGCTAGACGGGCCGTCAGAGAGACCCCCTCCGATCAATCAGCTGGTCACGTCAAGCCCTAGCACCTATATGATTTTCCCAACCCTACTGCCCATATGGCAAGCCCCAACTCTTTTTATCATATGGGTGCTAGAAGGCAGTGACTGAGGGTCTACATGTCCTGGGAATGACGTTAAACTCTATCTGATGGTGAGGTTCCATATTTGGATACCATTTTTATGCCCATGAAGTTTAATCTTCGTATGATAAAAGATGCATTTGACATTTTAATGTTTAAGAACTGCATTGTTATGCAAAGCGACTTCAGTGTGCGTAAACCTACATTTATTTGTAGGTTTTATCCTGACTAAATCGGTAAACATTCACTCGGTATGAATGATGATCGATAGTCACCGGCTGTTAAATTTAATCTTCTTATGTAAATTCAAGAATTAGTTTA
>CM042139.1:9609039-9611539 GCA_023376005.1 Doryteuthis pealeii | reverse complement strand
AAATCTTTATTCCAGTGTCCCTGAGCAGGACTTCATTATTTTATAGTATTATAAAAAAAAGAAAAAAGAATTTATATATGAAATAATTTTCAAAAAATCCCGCGGAACACGATCACCGCAACGATTTATTACGGAATTTACCGAGCGTAACTATATCTTCGCCGGAAAAAAAAAAAAGAAATTTTTTCACAGTTACCACCAAACATTCAATGAACAACAACACGAATTTATTAAATACAGATGAAAATTATGAAAAAAATAATTCATTCCTGATGATGAGCTTCGCTTGAAAATTTTTGGACCCTTAATATGAAAAAAAAAAAAAAAAAAAAAGAATAAATATGTTTTTTAAACATAAATGTGCATTATTACGCCTTCAAAAATTTATTATTACATTTTAATTAATGCTTCGAACTCACTATGAAAATAATGACAAAAAAAAATCTTTATTCCAGTGTCCCTGAGCAGGACTTCATTATTTTATAGTATTATAAAAAAAAGAAAAAAGAATTTATATATGAAATAATTTTCAAAAAATCCCGCGGAACACGATCACCGCAACGATTTATTACGGAATTTACCGAGCGTAACTATATCTTCGCCGGAAAAAAAAAAAAAGAAATTTTTCACAGTTACCACCAAACATTCAATGAACAACAACACGATTGAATTTATTAAATACAGATGAAAATTATGAAAAAAATAATTCATTCCTGATGATGAGCTTCGCTTGAAAATATTTGGACCCTTAATATGAAAAAAAAAAAGAAAAAAAAGAAATAAATATGTTTTTTAAACATAAATGTGCATTATTACGCCTTCAAAATTTATTATATATATATATATATATATATATATATATATATATATATATATATATATATATATATATATATATATATATATATGAGGAAAAAATGAGTAAAGAAAAGAAATGTAGATGGATAAAAGGAATTTTATCGTTATCATTTTAATCGATATCACTTACACATGTGTTTCGGTCTGTTTATCAAAATGAATACGGATTTACGTTATTATTATTATTATTAAAATAATCAGATGGAGTTGAAATGATGATAATAATAGAAATAGGAAAAATGTAAAAAATATTCGTACACAGAGAGATTTTTTACGACCTTCATCAGAGTTAATTTTCATCTAAAAAAAAAAAAAAATAAAATAAAAATTCAAAAAATAAAAATTCACTCTGATGAAGGTCGTAAAAAATCTCTCTGTGTGCGGAATATTTTTATATTTTTCCTATTATTATTATTATTATTATTATTATTATTATTATTATTATTATTATATATTATCATCATTTCAATTCATCTGATTATTTTAATAATAATAATAACGTAAAATCCGTATTCATTTTGATAAACGGACGAAACACAGGTGTAAGTGATATCGATTAAAAATGATATCGATAAAATTCATTTTTTTCCATCTACATTTCTTTTCTTTACTCATTTTTCCTCATATTGTCGGATTCAATTTTCTTTCCATTCTTACAGACACACACACACACACACACACACACACACACACACACACACATATATATATATATATATTATATATATATATATATATATATATATATATAATATCATAAAGGAAGGAAGAACTCAATACAGTAATCCATAATAAATTTATTTCGACGAAAATTGGGGCGCATATAAATCTAAGTTGATTTAAACCGGCTCCCCAAATTTTCGTCTCATCAGATGGGTCTCAATTCACTTATGTGTGTGTGTGTGTGTGTGTCTGTGTCTGTGTCTGTGTGTTTGTGTGTGTGTTAGAAATTGTAGGATATGGACAATCAATCAATCATTGACTGATGCTATCAAACTTACTATTTATATGGCAGAAATAAATCAGTTGAAAAAATTAATTAAAGTTCAAGTGATATTTAGTTTTTTGAAGAAAACAAAGGGGAGGTAACTTCCTACAAAACACGTCAGCAAATTTCAAGTCTTGGCAGAGAATAAGGTCAACTTTAATTTTTTACAACTAAATGTTCTCTTCTTGTTTCCCATATATTTATACGTAAGTGTTTTCTTAAGATTTTTTAAAGCCACGACAGGAGCTGGTTCCCATGAGGTATTCAACACAATTGCGAAAAGAATGAAAAGCGTCAACCCTCGCTAAATAAACCCGACATATTGTTTTCTTTATCACTTTTTACTTTTATGAATGTGTCTCCCTAACGGTGCACCATAAAGCATAACCCTTACCCTCTGCTTCTGACATGATGATATATCTCGCTGCCAAATTGCGTACAGGTTGGTGCAAGGCATTGCAGAAAAGAAAAAAAAAACGTCGTAATAAAAGCTACGCGGCTGGCTTAGCATTCTTACCACAAGCCATACATTAGCAACAAGAAAAATATATTTATCTTCTTTCACTGAAGAGTTCCAGCATTGATTCCTCGCTGTTCTTTTATTGCTTTTATCCCTTTTTATTACGACACTTTCTTTTAGTTTCTTTTTTTTTT
>CM042139.1:9599039-9606539 GCA_023376005.1 Doryteuthis pealeii | reverse complement strand
CTGGGTATGTCGTTACACTCTATCCGATGTTGAGGTTCCAATTCTGGAACTCTGGGGAATGTGGAGTATACTTCATCCCCATTACGACCATGTATACTCTGACCCGGTGTGGTAGTACTTTTTATGGTTCTGTCTATGTAAAACAGGAGTTTAAAAAATGCTTTAAAAATTGAATTAAAAAAAATTGAATACCCATCAAGAATAAATAAAACAAAAATGTATTCAGCATAAACTCACCCAACAAGAGTCGACATGCCGTAAAATCTAACCAACCAACTAATTCAAACAATTAATATTCTGTTTTAGTGAGCTCGATTCATACGGCCGTACATTATTTGTGTTACATTAAACCAATCTAAGTAAAAAAATCTAACAATGAATCAAACGTTTAAAATAAAACTGTTAAATATATAACACATTCTGGTAGAAGACAAATGTCAGTGGTTTAAAACAAAAGACTCTATATAAATCTTTAAAAAAACAACACACTTACGCTGGTCTTAAGTGGAAACATTATCATGGGATTATTGCAATTAAATTCAAAGAAACATTCAAGTAGATTAGTTTTATCTTTTACTTAACACAGTTTTATCTACGTTTAGTGATGCTTTTATGTTAAACACGTTTGGGTATTTATTTTTCTCAAGTGTGAAATCGATTTTCAAACACATACGCCTTGAAAAACGTTGCTGTTCAATTGCTTTCTTTTACTCTAAATAGATACGTTAGATCAGGGAAATTACAATCAGTCATTTGTTTCTACTGCAGAAGGACGACGAGATCACTTTTTTTTCATTTTTGGAAGATGTCTGAAGATTGCCAATTTTTATCACGTAAGCATTACTGTCTACTTTTTTTTTTCTCTGGTAAGTAAAGTAAAAACTGAATTTGGCGGGTTGGACTATTAGCGGTATCAGCCGGACATCGAGGAAGTCTATCTAATTTTCGGTAGCACTAGACAAGGGAGATAATTTTGATGATGTGGGGATTTGAATAAAATAAAATTAAATCAAAATTAAATAAATAAATAAAAGGTTCTGAGCGTCTGGACTCTAGCGTCCAGACTTAACTGTCTTATCAATAAAATCTTCATCTATACTTCAAAACAGTTGTGTCTTGTTATTTTTCTTCATCCCATCATTTCGTATTCCCTATACTACACCTACCTTCAGCTCCCCACTTTACTGCAGAGATCAGATTACTCAATCTGTGTTGCTCATGCTCTTAATTGGTGGGAACCGGCATCGAACCAGGAACCTTGAGATTCCTAGACAGGTGCCTTACTGGCTGAGCTAAACCAGACCCTTTTCTCTTGTACCAAATTTCCATGTATCCTTACGTGGATCTTTCTTGATCCAAGATCTTGCAGTTTTATCTCATAAAGATATTGATAAAAATATTTGTCATCGAATTACAATAGCTGAACTGAGCATAATAATACAAATCTCTAAGTTCGAAATTTGCTCTGTGTAATAATCAATAGATATGAACAATAAATATGTACTTGTTTTTTTAGGGGAATACAGAAAGGCAATATTTAAAAATGAAATTAAAAAACCTTTCGAAACTTTTTGGACTAGAAAGTACCACTTCCATATTTCTGTCTAAGAATTAAAAAAACAATAATCAACTAAAAAATTATAAATGTGATAAGTTTGTTTATTTTTTATTTTTTGTTTTTGTTTACATTAGTTCGGAAATATCTCGACTAAATAAGTTCATTCTGCATCTAAGTGTCAAAAGTACGGTTTGGCTTGTTGGATTTGCTGGCATGTCAACCTTTCTTGCCTTATTTTATGCCGAAGACGTTTCGTTTTATTCTTGCTCGATGTGTATTCAACTTTTTAAACTCAGTTTTTAAAAACGTTTTTTAAAACTCATTTTTTCTATTCAATCTATAGATGGGACCCTAAAAGTTACTACCACTTCGGTTCCGATTAAACCCGGGAGTAATGGCGATGTCGGTGTACTCCAGACTCCTCAGAGAACAAAATTGAAACTTAACCATGTAGTTTAACGCCATACCCAGTACACTAAGGCCCTCAGTCAAAGTGTACTTGGATGTCAGGGACTTCTCAGTGATCAGAGTTCCATCCTTAAGCAACACGAGTCACCATTCACAGCCAACGAGTGTCTCCAATTGGGAGATTTTACCTTTCTGTAGAGGTGCAATCGGTATATTTTTCTGTCCGAGCCTACAGCGATTCAAATGTATGGAGAACGTAAGAGTAATATTATTTGTTACGATTTAAGCCTTATGCTTGATGAATACACCTATAATATGACATATCATCTGGATTTAAAAAAATGAAAGTATTTCTTGCTAAAAAAAATTAATAAAAACCCTAATTAAATGTAAAAATTAATACGTTTTGTCAGACTTTAATAGAAAGTTATTTCCTCTTAAAATATTTATTAGCCAAACTGGCTTCCATACCAAAATACCACATGCGAAAATATATATTTGAAAAATACTTTCGCTAAATACTTTTTCAGTATTTTAGGTATATTTAAATATCAAATATTGCATTCTTTATAGCTCTTACGTAAACATATCAAACGTTGGAATAATTAAATTATTATATTGTGTTATATCCACAGGTCCTGCGAGGTACATTTTTTTGGCAAAATAAAAGATTAAATTATTATTTATATTTTTGCTTGAAGGCAATTATAAATGCATGTATCGTATAAAATTCGATAATTATAGAAAATAAACTTGACAAGTAAATCCCGCAAAGGATGGCTCGCCATGCAGAACACCGTACAGACTGTTTCGACTTTATTAAGTCTCTTCAGCGATGTATACTAACGACTCCCCTCCGACAGGAATCGAAACCGGGACTTCACAGGCATAGTCAGAGACCATATCCGTTCGGCCGCCGGTACATAGCGAACAATCCCTGCGAAATTAACCTTGTCAAGGAAACTATTACACGCCCCTGCCATAGCAGGCAAGTAGACGTTTATTTAGTAAACAAACCCGACCGTTAAGCTCTTCGGCGAAGTGAATAAGATTTTTGGATGTTTGTTTTTAGACGCATTGCTTCTAAAAACAAACATCCAAAAATCTTAAAAGATTAAATGTCAAAGGTACTTCTAAGATTTCCCTAACATCATGTAAAATACAGCATTAGTAACTTAGTAACTTTAGCAATAACCATGTCATTTTACTGAAAAGTACATAGTTTATTTTAGCCTGTTTACAGATATAATCAGTTGATTCTTTCACATATGCTAACAACAACATGAAATAAATATTTATTTTTATCAAAATCAAAAACTATTTTAATATAAAAACGTGTCTTTGGTTTATATGAAATTATAATGTTAAATATCGTCTGTTGATTTTGTTTACTAACAACCGGTAAAAAATAGATTCTGTTCCTTTGAAAACAGCTCTTAACTGGGCTGCCTATTTGTGACCTGATCCTAAATCTTTATAACTCTTACGTAAACATATCAACCATTGTAATAATTAAAATATCATACTCTGTTATATCCACAGGTCCTGCTAGTTACATAATATTAGGCAAAATAAAAGATTAAATCTCAAAGATACTTCTAAGATTTCCCTAATATAACGTAAAAGACAGCGTTAGTAACTCACTAACTTTAGCTGTAACTTTTACTTTTACTGAAAAAGACATCGTTTCTTTTAGCCTGTTTACAGTTAGTTATAATCAATGGATTCTTTCACATATGCTAACAACAACAGGAAATAAATATTTCTTTTTATCAAATCAAAGACTTTTTTAATATAAAAATGTGTCTTTGGTTTATATGAAATTATAATGTGAAAATATTTGATTTTGTTTACTAACAACCGGTAAAAAATAAATTCTTCTCCTTTGAAAACAGCTCTCAACTGGGCTGTCTATGGGTGACTTGATCCGAAATCTGTATAACTCTTACGTAAACATATCAACCCTTGTAATAATTAAATTATCATACTCTGTTATTGTTGTAGGTGACTCGCCTATGACACGAACATGGACTAACCCAAAAGGTATATATTGACAGAGCAGAGCTACTCAAGGGAGAAGTAGCAGATACATGTTCTTCGTGTACGCTGTAACAAGGAAACCATTTCATTGTACGTTGATATATTGCTGAATACATCTGTTCTCTACATTTTATCCCCGCGGTGAGTTATTATTTATTGACCCTTAAACAGGCCATAACATTATATATATATATATATATATATATATATATATATATATATATATATATATATATATATATATATATTATTAGGTCTTGCTAGTTACATAATATTAGGCAAAATAAAAGATTAAATCTTAAAGATACTTCTAAGATTTCCCTAACATCATGTAAAATACAGCGTTAGTAACTTAGTAACTTAGCAAAATCAAAAACTATTTTAATATAAAAACGTGTCTTTGGTTTATATGAAATTATAAATGTTAAAATATCGTCTGTTGATTTATTTTTTTACTAACAACCGGTAAGAATTAAAATCCCGTTCTTTTTTTACTGGGGTGCCTATTCGTGACTTGGTCCGAAATCTTTATAACTCTTACATAAACATATCAACCATTGTAATACTTAAATTATAATACTGTGTTATATCCACAGGTCCTGCTATTTACATAATATTAGTTAAAATAAAAGATTAAATCTCAAAGATACTTCTAAGATTTCACTAACATCATATAAAAGACAGCGTTAGTAAACTTTACTGACTTTAGCTGTAACCATGTCATTTTACTGAAAAGGACTTCGTTTTCTCTTAGCCTGTTTACAGTTAGTGTTGGTGAATTAAAACTTTTCGTTAGCAATCACGAATTTATTGAAAGACAGAGTAGAAGCGAGAACTTTGATGAGGCCAGTTTAATAGAAAAGAGAAAGTTCTCAGCACATCATACCAGGCCGTCTTTTCTTGGCTTCTTTTCTTTTTAATCCAATACGAATACGTTGATGAATTCATGATCGCGAAAGGAAGCCACTGGTGTCCATTAACCAAGCAATAAAAACCAATAGAAATTTCTCCAATGAGAGAATAATGAGCGAGAAACCCTTTAAAAGAACGTCTTTTGAGATAAACGAACAGAAAAAAAAGAAAGAAAATAGGAGTTTAAAAACGTAAAAACGTGCCCGTTGAAGAATTACTTAATAGAATGCTTTAAATTATTTTATCGTAACTGACAAGACTGTTCAGAGAAGAAGAAAAGAAATGTATTGAAGATGCCGTCAATGTGAAGACTTTTTAAAAATGTTTAAGCAAACAATAATCTGAATCTGATATTTTAATGCTTGCAGAAATAAAATTGCAACTCATCGATATTGAATTATATATATATATATATATATATATATATATATATATATATATGTGTGTTGTGTGTGTGTGTCTGTGTCTGTGGTGTGTGTTGTGTGTGTTTTGTGTGTGGTGTGTCTCTCTCTCTCTCTTCTCTCTCTCTCTCTCTCTCTCTTCTCTCTCTCTCTCTCTCTCTCTCTCTCTCTCTGTGTGTATTTCTACAACCCCCGACCCCAACGCCACTAAAGAAGACTGGCGACAACCACCCACATTTCAGCCACACTAGCTCCACGAGAAAAGAGGTCATCCAAATATCAATGACCTATTGATAAAGGAAAACACCACCCCAGCTAACCACACCACAGAACACTAGAATTCCTAGCTATAAAAGGGACCTAAACTACACAAAGCAGACTACAACTTGACAAGGGAAGGACTAACTTAACTTGACAAGGGAAGGACGAACTTCCAAAATATAGAATAAAATAAAATTAAACTTAACACTTAAACACCAACTGAGTTTCTTATTCATTTTACAGCCTATGCTTCACACAAAATCACAAAAATGAATATTATAGGTATATATAAATAACTGACAAACAAATATAATATATTCACACAGAGAACTGAACTACCAGTATATATATATATATATATATATATATATATATATATATATATTAATGGACTCTCCCGTCGATTTTCGACGTATGAGGGTTCATACACACAATGAACTTTTGTTTATAGTGTGAAGACCACCACACTTTTTGGCACAGTCGATACATCAAAGGTCGCCACAAAAAAATCAACGACCGACCTCAGGAATTTTGAATTCAGTTATCCCCCTCCTAGACTGGTTACCTACCCAAGCTTCTGTACTATTTAACCATAGCTGGAGGAGAATATATGGATTCATACCTTCCCAGTATTAGAGCTATGTGCAATGCAAACAGCTTCGTCTATTGATATATATATAAATATATATATATATATATATATATATATATATATATATATATATATAGTATTGTTAAAGACAACGGAATCTTACTTCTTTATGATCTTCAGTGTAGACGTTCAAGTCTTCTAGTAGATTTTCGTTGTTAAGGATCCAGATGGTTGAATAATTTTCCCATTTATTTACCCAAGCGCTTTCAATCAATTTGATGGTCGTCCTCAGGGGTTTGTTGGTTTTAGTGTTTATTTGGTTAATTTGGTTTTATTTAGTTTGATCCTGATCTACGAAAAATTACTGGAATAATTGAATGTCGACAACTGAAAATAATAATGAAGAATGACAATACCTGCCTTAGTGATAATGGCAAAATTCACAATATATATATATATATATATATATATATATATAGGGAGGGAGGGAGAGAGAGAGTGGGAGGGAGAGAGAGAGAGAGAGAGAGCAAACCAATGTTCCATTGTAGTAAGTAAAGTCGTCGTGGCGGCCTAAAGTCGGTATCAGCCAATCGGCGAGGGAGTCTATCCCCGTTTCACTAGCGCTAATCCAAAGAGATTGTTTTAGCATCTGAGGTGGAGCGCCACGCCTACCATCAGCTCCTTACTTTACTGCACAGATCCCTGTGCTACTCATAACGCTGATTTGGCGAGTACCGTTATCGAACTAGGAAACGTGGTTTCTAGCCGAACGCTCTACCGACTGAGCTAACCTGGCCCTTTAACCCTCAAAGCAACTATTTCCATATAAATCTCTTAAAGTGACTATTTTAATATTAACCTATTAAAGTGGCTATTTAAATACGAACTATGTAAAGCGGCTATTCACCAATGCATACACTAACGATTTAAATACTAATGTATGAAGCATTTATTTAAATACTTATCTCTTAAAGCGTCTATTTACATACTAACCTCTCAAAACGGTTATTTAGATATTAACCTCTTAAAGCGTAAATTCACCAATGTATACAATAACGTTTTCGGCAAACAACAAAGAACTGAAATGAACTTCAATCGTATGACTTAATAAGTTTAGGAATTAAGCTCTATTCAATAAACAAACAAAACAACATGCATTCTTATACAACACAATGTACAACTTTTAAGCAGTTAACTTTAAATCTTAGTATAATCTACTTATCAATGTAGAAGTAGAATAAACTGAAACTTAATTGTTATTATTTTAATCCCAATCTTATTCTTCACTTTCACTTGTTATCTTTTCGATCAATAAACTCTTAGTGTTT
>CM042139.1:9589039-9594039 GCA_023376005.1 Doryteuthis pealeii | reverse complement strand
GACACAACCACAGCTTGGAAGAACTGTCGCTTCAGCTTCTCAGGGAGATCGGACCTCCATATGACTGATAATTTATTTGTGGCTGGCCATGCCTTTGCTATTCGTGTATCAAAAATAGTATACCATTATATATTCATGCAATTTTATTTTGGATATAGAGTTTATTCATTTTCTTTTTGCATTATGCATTTGGATAACGTTTCATGCAGTAGAGTTTGGTCATAAACAATATCTAATGATAACAGTTTTCATTGTATGATAATTCTACAATTGAGAATATATTATCAACTAAAATTTGTGTAAAGTTTATGAGACTTTTCTGGTCTTCTCATTAATGTGTGCTGTTTTTAACATCGTAGTGTGGGATACACAATCTCCCAAAGGGCATAATAATTCATAAACAACATTAATTATACATTGTGGTATTTTTAAAGGTGAACTATTTCTACAGACGATGAGGTTGATTTTTGAAAACATTTAGTCTATCCATATATAAAGGGCAGTTTGTGTGTATGTCTGTAAGTCCGGATGAAAATACGAAAATCAACCAATTAATGACAAAATAAATACCTATATATATTAAATATCACCGGTTCTTTCTTTTTGTGCAAACATTATGAAGATTTTAATTTATATTCAAAGATATTTAAAATTTAAAACATATAAAGAAATATCATTGGAATTCTTCTTTAAAATGTCGAGTATTTGTGAATCTCAAAAGGACACAAATCAGTACACCAGGTATTTTCTCCTCTACCCAGGTGACACTGGGTAGCCACTTCTAGTATATAAATAGTTAAAGTTAAGGTGTTATTTATGTATGTATGGTATATTTAATGACTCATTCTTCTTGTTTATAGTTGAAGTACATTTGATTACAGTAGAATAGGTTAATAGTATGTTCATTTGTAGAGATTATTGTTCATACCCGAAATATTCTACTTGATAAAATAAAAAAAAAGTATTATATAACATCAATGTCAAAAATCGACTCCAGGTATTAGAAGCGAAGATTAGCGATCACGTGTGTGTGTGTGTGTGTGTGTGTGTGTGTGTGTGTAAACGATGAAAGATGGAAACACACACACACACACACACACACACCGACAGAGAGACAGAGACATATACAAAGACAGACAGGCGACAGGAGAGTCCCCCTCGTTTCTAAGGAAATAAAGTTATTACACGCGAATGTATGTTGAAGAACTATTTTAGACAATGTATGGTCCCAACGTGTGGGCGCGGATATTAGAAGAACTAGCAAAATAAAAAGACACCGTCTGGGCGATGTAAAAATATTTTTGAAAGATATTGCCTGAGAGGATGGGAGCTGAAAATTCAATGTCATAGAGCGTGTACCATAAGTATGTAAAATCGTCCAATTGATTAAAAGAGTAAAAAAAAAGAAAGAAAGAAAGAAAGACAATTTGAAATGGAAACAGTTCCGATAACTTTAAATATTATATTAGAATAACACAATATATATCTAAATATATAACGCCGGGCATTTATCTATTTAAACAATGAGGATTGTCTAACGTTACATGCTCACATTTTGAGTATATTTATTCTATGTTATGACGTTGGATTATGTGTTGTGTAATGTGACGTAAGCAGTGACGTAATTTTTGTTACAGACAAAAACTGGAAGCGAATCTCCATTATTAATAGATATGCTTTTTGTATATCAAATTTGACTCAAGACCTTTTAAGGTTTTATTCTTCTTAGAAAAAAAAGTGTTACCTACGTACAAAATTGATTTCCAATAGTTTATTTCTTTAGAACACACGTAGCTTTTGTAACAATGATAAATAATTTACATCAAAGTCATTCAGACATTAATACCAATTTTCCTTTTATTTCTCCTGTTTTTGTTTTGTTTTGTTTTTGCTTTTTTTTTTTTTTCAAATTTCGTTTGACAGTCAAAACCGCAAAAATTGCTGTTTAAGAGAAAAAGAGAAAACGCTGTATCGCAGACCATTGTCAGTGAGATAATGATAGTCTTTTAGTTTCAAACCTGTCCATACTTAGGCTACATATGAGGACATGTTGCTCCTTGGAGCAGTGTTGATCGGGATTACTGTCTTCGTTTCGTCAACTTTCCTTGTGCAGTTCTGCAGTTAATTTGCATTCGAAATTACCAGTGCCATCCCTGATATGCTTCTATAGTGCGTCTCCCAGGTTTTGACGTCAATTTCGCATTTTCTGAGAGATCGTATAGACATCCTTAAAACGCTTCTTGTGTACACCTTTTCTTTCTTTCAATTGGGAGATGAGATACTTATAAAGAAAATATAGCCTACATTAAACAACATCTCTTTTAGCTTGGAGTGGGAATCTTCAAATGCAAATGATATGTATACAACCCCTACGCCTCAGTGGATCCACAATAATGTGATCCTCAGCTGCTATAAATACACTTCAAACAAGATACAATGACTTTACACCTTCATAGATGACATCATAGAAAAATAAACATTTCTTAAACACAGAATCGATTTAGAATTCCTTTACATAGAAGTCACAACGTCCTCAAAAACGACTAAAGAATTTTGAAATCTACACAACAGAGATTTTAAAGCTGACGACAAACACAGTTATGACATCTCGTTTGCCAAACCAAAAAATCTGAAAAAAAATCGAAACATTAACAAGTGTCTTTTATTTTAAATAAAACATATATACTAGAAAATATGCTACCTAAATATACATAATATATATATATATATATATATATATATATATATATATATATATATATATATATATATATATATATATATATATATATGTATATATATGAAAGTAATTGGTAATTTGCTTGTAGCATTGTTAAGTATGTTATAATATATTAAAATTTCAAGGCAATACAATGCGTATAAAAATAAAAATAAAATGATGTTTTTTTTTACAAAAACAATATTTTGTTTTTATTTTTATACGCATTGTATTGCCTTCAAATTTATATATATATATATATATATAATATATATATATATATATATATATATATATTTGCATGTTGAATTAAACAAAAGACACTTCTCTCGTTCAACAATTTTATTTGCGATTTTTTAAAGTTTTCTGGCCAACTTTTTAATATTTGGGTGGAATTCGCGGATTAGTCAACCAAAGTTCATGTCCCGAGTACTTTCGGCTCTTCGAAATGCCATCATCAGGGGTGATGTGTTCCAGTTCTTCAGATTATATTAATGGATGCGGAGGCTGGAAGGAAGAGAATTGATAGGAAAAGTGTTATAGGCATTTTAAAATGTGAGTACTGCATTGGAAATTAATTTTCTTTAAAGATGGGTTATATTGTTTTATGTATAAAGCTTCTAGTATCTAGAGTTTTTGTTTATTTTTTTTCTTTGTGCAGAATGTGTGTATATTCCGTCAAGATATTTCGGTAATTAGAGTGGGGGCATGAATATGATTTGAAGAACTGGAATACATCACCCCTGATGATGGCGCTTCGAAGTGCCGAAAGTACTCGGGACATGAACTTTGGTGGACTAATCCACGAATTCCACCCAAATACTAAAAAGTAGGCCAGAAAACTTGAAAAAATCGCAAATAAAATTGTTGAACGAGAGAAGTGTCTGTGTTTAATTCAAAATGCATATATATATATATATATATATATATATATATTATATATATTCAACATGCATAAATGAAAAAATGCTGCCCAAATACACATACACACACACACACACACACACACACACATATATATATATATATATATATATATATATATTATATATCGATTGATTGGATTTCGATCCCGGCTGAAGGTACCTTGCTAAATATAGCCGTCCCGAGGAGATTTGATACGTCGAAACTGTTATGTTTGCGAATGACTAATTGGAAATAGTTTCCTGGGACTCGAAAGCCACCCATCCAAAAAAACAAAACAAACATACACAAAAACACAGACATATAACTATTACTAAGCAAATAAACCATAGAGAGCGAACGTGGAATTAATGTAGTTATCAACTACACGGCTCTTTCTTTTATACATTGTTTTCAAATATCGTTTTCAAATCATATCAATTCAATTTTACATACCGTCTTCCGTTTCAATTTCCCTGGGATCTTATTCCAAACTCTAACTACACACACACACACACACACACACACATGTATATATATATATATATATATATATATATATATATATATATATATGTGTGTGTGTCTGTGTGTCTGTGCGTATATGTGTGTATGTATTTAAGTAAATTCTACTATATTCATGAATTGATGATAATAATGATTTGGTATTAATTTTCGTTTCTTTAAATTTATCATGTCAGTATATATATATATATATATATATATATATATATATATATATATATATATGTGTGTGTGTGTGTGTGTGTGTGTGTGTGTGTGTGTGTTTGTGTGTGCGGGAATGTGTATGTATTTAAGTAAATTCTACTATATGCATTTATTGATAATAATAATGATTTGTTATTAATTTTCGTTTCTTTTAAATTTATCATGTCTGTATATATATATATATATATATATATATATATATATATATATATATATATATATGTGTGTGTGTGTGTGTGTGTGTGTGTGTGTGTGTGTGTGTGTTGTGTGCGTGTTTGTGTGTGTGTCTGTGCGTCTGAGTGTGTTTGAATGTGTATGTATTTAAGTAAATTCCCATATATGCATGCATTGCTGATAATAATGATTTGGTATTAATTTTCGTTTCTTTAAATTTACCATGTCTGTTCTCGTCGATGAAGATCCAGGTCAGAATCGTATCTGACTTTTTTGTTTGCTTTATTTTTCAATAATTAGAAGTTATCTGATACTAAGCAGCGACCATGACCAAACTGATACGCATCTGGTACGAATGTTACTAATGAACTTAAGAGACAGAAAACTGCGCGCTGAATACCACACACATTGTGAAACACGAGTTGTCTCCGAATTAATTACGCTGCGCATATGGTATCGTATAGTCAGAACTTTT
>CM042139.1:9551539-9584039 GCA_023376005.1 Doryteuthis pealeii | reverse complement strand
AAGCATATCTATTTTGACACTCGCACAATTGCCCATGGATTTATTTGTCAATCTCTGACATAAAGTAGGTGCGTACAAACATGGAATTCGGCTGCTGGCCAAGGAAATTCACCTGACTCTATTCCCGCTGAACAATCTCAGTGTCCTTTCGAAATTGCATCTACGATGGCGGCTGCGGCGTCTCGAATAAATCTGACAGAGACGCAGGGACAAAGGCGAGATGAAGAGGTGACGTCGTCATGAGCTAGGGATAAAAAGAAAAACAGACACGTGCTCAGAGAGAAAAAAATTCTATTCGTTTTCTTATGGAGGTTAAAATATCCCTCTAGATCGGTCTAAAAAACAGTAAGACATGTAAGTTGTAATGTCAAGTATAACCCTTTGTATTATTTGGTTTATTTCGTCTGTAAATACTTTCAGGGGGGCCAGTTTAGCTCAGTCGGTAGAGCATCCGCCTAGGAACCACAAGGTCCTGGGTTCGATCCTAGCCTTTCGCCAACTCGTAGTAAAGCTTCGTTCTCTTCAGTAAAGTTGGAAGCTGATGGTAGATGTGGCACTCCACCTCAGACGCTAATCTTTTTTTAAAATTATTATTATAAACTCATTGCACCTTCGGTTTTCCGGTTAACACCGGGGGTCCAGCGAGCTTCGGTCGCTGGACTTGCCGAGAGTTTAATAATAGTGTCGATCCCAGGGGGCTATCCCTCCAAGCAACGACGCAATTTATGTTCTTTCCCACCCATGAGCTTCGGCTTGTGGGTGGACCCACGTTAAAACGAGGCCTTGTGCCCAGTCCATACAAGTGGGGTATGAGACAAATACCCACTCCACCTCAGACGATAAAACCATCTACCTGGTCTAGTTGCTGTTCAGCTGATACAGACAATAGTTATCTCAGGTTACTTACTGTCGCAGCTTATCGAATAAATAACACAACAATTAATCCAGTTGTACGTCATCTGGTGGAGTAACCACTCCCGCCTTTTAATTATCACAAGGGAAAAATGGCTGAAATCGTGCTTCCGTTTCTTAACAATGGCTGAAAATGCAATATATATATTAATACTTGTATTCCTTAATTGTACTTAATTGTAATTTAATACACTTCTAAGTGACAATCATCAGTAGGTGGCTGGTTCAATCCTGCCAAGAGTGATACTAACGTAATAAAGTAAAGTAAAGTCATCGGGGTGGCCTAAAGTCGGTATCAGGCAATCAACAAGGGAGTCTATCCCCTTTTCACTAGCGCTAGATCAAGGAGATTATTCTAGCATCTGAGTTGGAGCGCTACGCCTACCATCAGCTCCTTACTTTACCGCACAGATCCCTGTGCTACTCATACGCTGAGTTAGTGATGGCCGGTATCGAACCCGGAGCCTTGTGGTTCCTAGTCGAACGCTCTACTGACTGAAATTAATGTTACATTCCCACATTGACATCGGGTATATAAATGGTGAGAGAGAAAAATCTCAGATTATAGAGAGACATATTAGAGAGAGAGAGAGAGAGAGAGAGAGAGAGAGAGAGAGAGAGAGAGAGAGAGAGAGAGAGAGAGAGAGATTTACTTGGAGCGGACATGGTCTTCTTTATAACTTGTTGACATCTTTTCTCTTCTGGTTGACATGTTACTGTCTTCTATTTCATCTTGTTCTTATCTGGTCGTCATCTCGTCTAGTTTTGTTCTTCTATCTAACTTCTTCTACTGAGAGATTTGCTTTTGGGTTAGTATTTGTCATTGCAATTAAATGAATTAACAAAATTTTGTTGTTGCTTGATCAAGGTTTTATTTTATCTAGCCCATGATTCTTATTCACCGCGCGGGAGACCAGCCTCAGAGCACGTCTAAACTCTTTGACTCATGCCGCGTGAGATTCGCGCCCCTAGTAGTCAGCGGAGTTACCAACAGTCACTGGTAAATTTCCACTCCCTGATCTCTAAGTTAACAGTCCCTATTATCAGCTACAGGGTCTGGCAATAATGTATGACACCCATGAATTGTTACATTAGCACTTGTATCTGGTCATGGTTTACGGAATGACAACAGTATACTCCGTGAATTGAATAAAGTGTTTGGTTTGAAATTCGTCAAGGCTTCCGGTTACGACAGTAAGATTCCCGAGTTTGATAAGAAGGTTCCTGAGTTTGACAGGAAACACCTGAAGAAGGCCGGAGTGCACGTCGGTCGAAACTTTGTGTATATGACTAAAGAGATTTGGTCAATTGTCCGAATAATACAAATAATCCAAATTATTAGGCCTCATTTTAAAAGAACCAGACAAGTAAATCGAATATTGTCTAAAAACTGGTACTCCACACCCACTAGTTGGGGGAAGTATCGGCACCACCAACATTTTTGTAATTTTCGCTCTCTGACCCATTTGAAAATGCGTAAATTTCATAGTTCTTTCATGAGTTCTTGTGTTTGGCCTTTTGTTGTTGTTGATATAATTTGGTACACGTGTCACTGGTGTTTGGGAAATTGCCAATACAATACACACACATATATATATGTATATATATATATTTTTTTTGTTTTTTTTAAAATTAGGCGTTATTGTGAAGCATTAAAAATAAATAAATGAATGAACTCGATATTATGGAGTATTGGACTCACTTACTTTTTAATTATTTTTTACATAAATTTTCAGGTTCGTTAGATACCCTTTGTCAAATGTTACTGTTCAACGGTTTCTTTGTCTCTGTTGTTATCGACAGTGGCAGCGTTTGTAAAATATTTGTAATAACGGAGAATTCCGATATCTGCGTTTAATCCCTTCACGTGCGTTTGTAATTTTAGAATCCATTTAGATTCTGATTGTTTTCTAGATTGAATATATATAAGTATGTGTGTGTATGTGTATGTGAGAGTGTATGTGTGTGTGTGTGTGTGTGTGTGTGTGTGTGTGTGTCTGTGTGTGTATGTATATATTCTTCGGTAAAGCAACGCCCTCTGCAGTATTTAGTCTAAACATTAATACTCGTGTCCCTTTATTGTACAACCGTTATGATCTCGCAACACCCTCTAGTGAAAAATGAGACCATCCAAATCGTCCAAGATGAAATTCAAAAATGTAAATCCTGATTATCCGGTGTTGCATGTCTAGCAAATTATGTATTCTGACTGTCGTCACATCAGCTAAATAATGGACCATTCCGTTTTTATTATAAATAGAGGAAGGGAATAAAAAGGACTTGCTACACAGAAAGAATATAATAAGAATGAAAGAAAGATAGAAAGTGGGGGAAACATAGAAAATAACATCCGGGTGTTTGGAATCAACTGGTGACAAACATTTGTCAAACTGTGTGTGTCTCCATCTTTAGAATATATAAAGAGCTAAGAGACTCGAGAGAATATGGCATATAAATAATTCCTCGCCCATACAGGACGATAAGCACAAATGGAATTAGGTTGAATTGTTATGGAAAATGAAAACAATATAATACTACGTGACTAATGACTGTTTATCACAACCATAACACTAATTGCTACTTGCCATTGTTTCAGACATGACAAAATAATTTGAGGTACACTAAAATTTGACAGGCAATAATTTACGACACCAACAGAGAGACATAATAATATTTGAATACGATTGAAATCATTGTGGTGTTCATTAAGTTATTCCCAACGAGTAATAATAGAGCAACATTATTGTTTAAATCTTTGAAGAATATAATTAACAATTATATATATTCCTAATATTAAAATGAAGAAACAATTCTTTGAGAGATAGAAGCAAATCTAAATACAATCAATAATGGTAAACTGATAGTCACTAGAATCCTTCATGAAATCCATTCGAAGTTTAAAAGAGCTAATAGAAATATAGTTACTTTTTGGATTACTAGAAGCAAACAGGAGGAACCATCTAGACATGGACAGAAACAACTGGGGCTTTCTGATGCCAGAAAGAAATATCTTTCTTTTTAGATCGGAAACTTCACTGGTTACCCATGCTATTAATTGATCCAGGAAAATATATCCTCCCCAAGAAATAGCTGTGAACCCACGAATAAAAGTCTTACCCTAAATCTTATGTTTTTGTTTCTTCTTTTCTCCTCCTTTATTCGTGACAAAAATGAAAACCACGTATAATGGGATTTAAAAGAACATAAACCAGCTACCACGCACCAAATAAGAAAAAGTCTAATTCGTACACATAAAACCACCAATCCCACACCACAGGCTCTCTATTGCGCAAAACTGTAGCTAACTAGATGTAGATTAATCATCAATATTATATTATAATGTTCTTAATACGCCGAGGCTTTCTTCCCAATATCTGATTTTATAATGTAAGATTTGCTTTTGTCTTCTCTTATCTGCCATATCTTATTATAATGGAGATTGTGTGTTTTTCTGTCTGTAACCGATACTAAATCACTACTCAAGTCACAATTCCCTTAGTAATTGACTTCACATTCACCATGAATTTATCCTTATTTTAACCTCAATTATTAATAAAATTGTTTCACATTATTTATACTGTTAACCATATCTACATACTAATAACATGCAATTGTATTTATATATACAACAAAATAGCTGCTTACAGTGTGAACAGGAAGCCTAATTTGCATATTGATATTAAAAATGTGATTTTAATAAATATATGCTTAGTATTATTGATTTCTAACTGTTTGGTTTTATTTTAATGAATATATGCCAAAATCTCTTCAATGAATCTTAAATGAAATCCATTAACAAGAAAAGATAAGTGTCATTTTATTATTTACTTCCTATTTTAACTAAATACTTAAATTAGAAAAAATAACAATGAAAGACGAGACTGATGGAAGAGTAAATTTCAGTTGTTCTATTTTCGATTATACCCTCCTCTGTTTCAAATCTTTTTATCTGCATTCTTATTTAGTTTCATTAGCGTTTCTAATTTAATACGATATTTCATTACATTAAAACTTAAATACTTGCACCCGGAGGGTGCATATATTTGCTAGTTTACTTAAATAATTTGCCACTATTACGTCTTTGTTGTTAGTAAAGCCGTTATTATGGTTATACGTTTTTTCATATCAATAGAGGGTGTGCTTACTGTAATAGTTATCGTTGTTGGAAATATAATCGGTGACATGAGTTCAAATGCTGGATGAGGGTGTTTGCGTTTACTTCAAGCTACTACCCTTAGATCCATCTAGTAGGACAGTGTAGGTTCTGTAGCCTTGGTTAGGCAAACGGTCTAGGTGAAAGAAAACTCCGAATTCAAACCATCTCTACTCCACTTATATATATATATATATATATATATATATATATATTATATATATATATATATATATATATATATAATCCAAAAGTCCAGACAAGAAATTTTCCTTATGACATAGGAGTTATTTTAGACAGTTGTCCATTTAGCTAAAATCTGGAATAGATTGATTTAACAGAATTTCCTAACAAATTACTGGCAAGTAGTCAAAGATCTTACAGCTGAGCAGACAGGACAATATAAACAAAAAAATCTGTTTTCAAAAGCCTTAAAAGTAATAAAGAATTCATCATTCACATCTGATGATATGGTAGAATTAGACATTTTGTCTAAGCTCCCCGAAATAGGCTATAATGCAAAACTGCTAAGTCTTTTGTTATTTTTTACTTATATATATATATATATATATATATATATATATATATATATAATATATATATATATATATATATATATATATTATAATGTCAATTATTTGTAGTTTAACTGTTGATTAATAGTTGTTCATTAAGTTATCTCCATTGAATAATAATAGACCAAAATTATTGTCAAAATCTTTGAGGAATATAATTAAGAATTATATCTATCCCTAATATTAAAATAAAGAACCATTTCTTTGGGACATAGAAGCAATTCTAAATACTATCAATAACGGTACACTGATACTAGAATCCTTGATGAAATCCATTCGAATTTTAAAAGTGCTAATAAAATTATAGTTCCTTTTTCAATTACAACCAAATCAGACAATTATATACACTAGCAGAATCTGTGGATATACAGTATGGCAATTTTATGTTACAGCCTATAATATGTTTACTTAAGAACTATCGCAAAATACTTCAAAATATAAGAGGTATAATGATCTTGATTTAACTCTCATTTATTCTTTTTTTCTTTCTTTCTTTCCTTCTTTTCATCTATTCATTATGTTCGATCGAAACAGATTAGCATTAATGCTTCCGCATGAGAACACATCCTCTCTATCTTTTCCCTACTCTCATTCTTTCTTATTATAATTTTTCTATGTAGCACGTCCTTTTTCTTCCCTTTCCTTCTTTCTTTTTCAATAAAAACGAAAAGATCCATTATTTAGCTGATGTTATTTCACTCATGAGAAATAAGAATTCGGCAGATAAGCCACACTAGATAATCAGGATTTTAAATTTTGCATTTCATCTTGGACGATTTGGTCTGGTTCCATTTTAACCATAAGGTGTTTGCAAGACGATAACGGCCGTACAATTAAAGAACACGTATATTAATATACATCTCAGATCTATGTTAATTTGACAGATTTACAATGGTGTGTAACACAGTGAGAATAGTATTAATCTCAGGAGTAATAAGTGTGATTAAATTATGGATATTGCGATGAGTAAAGCGACATCGTTTTTAGTCTATTTAAGAATCCTTGTTCAATCGATCGATGACTCATCGATAATTTCCTTAATCATGATTAATCTATTTCCATTATCACTAGTGTTTATTGCTCTAAAACCAAGAAATGGAAGTCTCACCTTCGAGAATTTACTTTTCTGTTTCTGCTAGATGATAAACATTATTTGTACTAACAAGTATTCAAGTTCTAATACAATGGAATATTATATTAAATTAGGGGGGCTAAATTTTCCTAATCTAACTATTTTAAAAAAAATAGGAAGTAAAGTATAAAATTACAGTTAATTATTCTTGTTAATGGATTTCTTTTAAGTTTAATCACCGAGATTTTTTCTCATATTCATTAAGATAAAAGCAAACAATTAGAAATCAATAACACTAAGCAGATATTTATCAAGATCAAATTCTTAATATCAATATGCAAATTAGCCATCCCGTTCACCCAGTAAACTATTATTTTGTTGTATTTATAAATACAATTGCATGTTATTAGTATGTAGATCTGGTCAACAGTATTAATAATGTAAAGCAATCTTAATATCAATTGAGGTTTAAATAAAAAATAAAATCATGGAGAATAAGACATAAATAACTAAGGGAATTGTAACTTGAGTAGCAATGTAGTTTCTGTTACAGACAGAAAAACTCACAATCTCCATGATATATACTAGCAACAGATACACCCGCCGGGCGTCATAAAAAATTATTTTTGAAAGACTTGGCTGAGCACCGTCCCTCTCAAATAAAATGTTGCGTACATGTAATAATCAAACGATTATTTTGAATATTTTCTCATCAATTTTCCACAAAATCGTAGGTATTTGTTTATTTGTAAACGTTTTATTTAAATTCTTGTTACTGTAAAAAAAAAGGGGGGGAACGAGAGTAAAAAACAATTTTAAAAACTGCTTACTCAAATTTTGGGTGTATATAGCATAAGAATATTGTGACGTAAGCTGTGACGTAGAGCTATGACGTAGTTTTTGTTACAGACAAAAATACAGACAATCTCCATTATATATATATATATATATATATATATATATATATATATATATATATATATATTATAAAAAAAAGAAGGTCCGCAAAATGTATTTTGTTCTCAGAAAATAAAATTCAATTCTTTTTGTTTTACATATGCAACACGTGTTTCAGATCTTCTGGTATCTTCTTCAGGCTTTGATTGATAATATGAAAATGAATTTTTACATGCATGTGTATATATATATATGAGTATTTCACTTCCTCTTCCTGTTTTTGTGGGAGTGGAAAGGAATTTCATTTTTAACATTAGTCTTTTAAACAGGTGTTTTTGTTTTTTGTGTGGTTTGCTAATAAATTCATTAGCTGAATTTTATAACTTTTTTTTATTACTATTTTATTTCGGTTGTCTTGATGAATTTTATAACTTTTTTATTACTATTTTATTTGGGTTGTCTTGATAAAGTTCATCAGATGTTCATTTGATATATCAGGTGTGTGTGTTTGTATGTTCATTTGATATATCAGGTGTATATATATATATATATATATATATATATATATATATATATATATATATATATATATCAGTGTGTGTGTATTTATATATATATATATATTATATATTTATATATATATATATATATATATATATTATTTCATCAATTCAATGTTGTGTAATCTTAGGTTAAGCTAAGTAGAATTTACTTAGGATAATAATTTTCTTAAGTTGTGTGGATTAATATTCTCATCGTTGTTTTAATAAGACCGATTATATTAGTCTGATTAAACCATGCTAAAAGGATAATGCCGCATCTCAAAGAAATGTTGGCATATTTTGTTTGAAATATTAATACTCGGGTTCCTTAATTGTACGACAGTTATCATCAGGCAACAGCCCTGGTTAAAATGAGAACGTCCAAATTGTCTAAGATGAAAATGCAAAAATATAACCCCTGATTATCTGGTGTGTCTTATCCACCGAATTCTTATTTCTTATTGTTGGAGAGGTAAGTTTTGTTCTTTCTTTATGCGACTTGAGAATACCACTTCACATTCTCCTGTTTGTGAGCCCGACCCAGAGTGAATTTGAAACATCGCAATAAAGTGAAGGAGATTTTTCGCCGGCCATGTGTCTGATATGTTATTAATAACCTCAACGTAATTTTATTAGTTGCGTTCATTATTCTTTAAAGACATAAATTATATCTTTAGTGCTTTTTTATGGTTTAGCGAGAGTTAAATTCTTTCACGTATTATTTAGGTTAGTTTTATGGTGTTTGTTCTCATTTCAATGCATTACGTACAATACAATTTTGAAACCAATTCATGACATAGGATGCTGTATAAGTGTATAAACGTATAATAGTTTATATATATTTTTTTTGAGAATATGTGCTTAATTGAAGTCGTACCTAATTTTGAAAGTTAATTAATTAATGATTAATTAATTAGGCGGGCATACCTATTTACATGTAAGGCTAAACAAACCGAGAAAAATCAATCTCTGATATAGCAGAGCTATATAGCTACATGTAAGGCTAAACAAACCGAGAAAAATCAATCTCTGATATAGCAGAGCTATAGATAGGAAGACCGCCTTGTGCGTGATTCGAACCCGACTGTCAAACTGACAGACGAGCATTTTAACCCCTTACACCAACCGGACTTTCTTTAGATTTTTCGTTTTGTTTAGAAGTAGGTTCCTATTCCTCTTATAGTGACTTCTACACGACAGTATGAGAAGTAAATACACATGCGATGTGTTTGTGATATGGCGTTTTTTAGCCGACAATTTTGGGGAGAATATGAAGCACATATTCTCCCAAAAATTGTCGGCTAAAAAAAGCCATATCCTAAACACATCGCATGTGTATTTACTTCTCATATATATATATTTACAAGACTCTTGGTTTAAAATTTAGATTCTAGTATAAGAAAATGAATATTAATTCTAAATCCATTTTGTTCACACCTCGAATATCCCTGTCTTCTTCGGTCTATTGTCTGTTCGTCTTCGCTTAATTTTCCCCGAAACGCCCGAAATACTACACAACCAATCTATTTCATTTTATCTTTAATTGTCCGTTTTTATTGTTTTTTTGTGAATTAATGTAATGTGACATTATTACTAATGACCTGTTTGTTCACTAAATCAATTTCGTAAACATTAAAGCTCTAGTGAATCGGATTATTTCTAGATCCACAAACACACGAGTGTACTTGAACCCACTTAAGATTAGTAAAAAAAAATCCATTCACAATTCTTTGTATTGTTTTTTTTTCTTCTCTATTTTCTCTGATTTGTATTGAAACAAAGCGAATTATGCTTCTCATTTCTATCAAAGAGAGTATTGTAATTGCATTTCGAGTATCAATTCTTTGTAAAAGAGTTTTCTCTTTTCCATCCCAGAAGCCTCATCAAAGATTCCACCATTACAATTCCAATTGCGCGCCAAAAAAGCCCGCTTCATTTGTATTCAACTGCGTACAGATATTTCTTTCTGCTGTAAGTCCCGAATGCCCTATCATCAGCAGGAATAATTCGATTAAAAATTAAAGTGAAGAGTTGTTGCCCCTTTATCAATTCCTATCGCTGTTGGGACACTGATGATTTTCATTGGTCAAATCATAAAAAATAACCACACCCCTAACTATTTCCTACTGTAGCACTCATCTAATAAAAAAGAAAGCACTCGGTGCTTAATGGTTATCGTCGTAGAAAATGGGCACGGCGACCCGAGTTCAAATCATTAATGCGGCTGTAAGCATTTTATATCTTAGGGAGGGTTTAGCTCAGTCGGCAGAGTATCAGGCTCAGAACCACAAGGTTCAGGGTTCAATACCGACCCTCGCAAACCCTGCGTATAAGTAGCATGGCTCGGATCTGTGCGGTAAAGTTGAAAGCTGATGGTTGGTTTGGTGGTCAACTTTAGACGCAAAAAATGGTTATTCTCCCTCGCTGTCCGGCTGACACCGACAATAAGCTATTCCGACTAATTTACTTTATTTTCATAATCAAAATTATGTAACTGTCTGTCTGTAACCGAAACTACGTTACCACTGATGTCAGGATTTCCTTAGTTATTTAAGTTATATTTTCGACGACTACGAAATAGTCCGTATTCAATCTTATTTAGCATCTTATTAATTAACGATGTATACTATTAAAGTCTAGTTCAGTTCGATTTGCCGCAAAACTGCCCATATCCTTAATGCATTTTAAATCCTGAAATATGTGTTATATATCTCTAAGAAATAAAGATTTACACAGTAAATGGTGGGAATAATTTGCATAATGATCTTAACAAAACTGGTTTTAATGAATAATTATTTCTTGTTACACATTTTTAATACTATCATGTTATTCTCAAACGTATTAAAAGCAACTGTATATATAATTTTATATAAAAAATCAATTGTAAGTGAAATATTTTGATATTCGTTCTTTATTAGTTTCGTTAGTCTTTTTAATATAATATAACTTACTCCATAAAAACTTTAATACTTGCACGCAGATGGTGCATACATTAGCTAGTAGCGCTAATATCCTTGTGAAATATTTTATTTAACTATCCTCCTTCCATATATGGATAAATAGTAAGGCAGCGTGGCTGGGTCAATACACACTTCTCTAAGGAAAGTGTTATGGGCTGGATGGCATTTCCCTGTTCTGTGTGTCTCGAAATTACCTGGTAATATTTTAGGTTATCCTGTCTTGTGCTATTGACAGTTTTTTTTTAATAACAAACACAAGACATTCTTGTTCTTCTGAGCTCATTTATTTTATCCCAAGTAAAATGCCTTGGGGACCAGACATTCATTTCAACACTCAGCCCGGACAGCGAACTCATTATTCCTCTCGGTACCTTTTTTACACTCTTCGTTTGTTGGCATCTATCGACCAACCACAGATCGACAGGTAGCCTTTCATTCATCATTCCAAAAATTCTAGTAACTTTCCACAATTAACTACACGTAACTTTTTTTTTTCATCTCATTATTTAACAACGTTAACGACCTTGGTATTTTGATGCAGTACTTTGTTATCTGACTTTTGAGAAGGAAGTAGAAGAATTTATGAGAATTATTTGGAATTTGTTTGATAGAATAAAAGTGAAGTAATAACTTTTTACGTTTGCGTCCCGCTGTTAAGGAAGGGCATCCCTTAATTAGCCTCTGTAACCAAGGGCGATCGGACGCAGCAAGATGTCTGACAATTTAATACACAATCAACGCTTCCTAACCGCAAGTGTTGTTACATTTGTAATTAAATGTTATATGTTAATATAACCTCTATCAAGAGACAGAGTTTTTTTAAACGCTTGTAACCATTTCTACCGAATTGACTTTGAACTGATGCATTCTTACGCTACACATTCTTTAATTACATCATGACGTATATTCTAATTGAAATAAGTAAAGTCGTCGGGGCGGCCTAATGTCGGTATCGGCCAGACAGCAAGGGAGTCTATCCCCTTTTCACTAGCGCTAGACCAAGGGGATTATTTCAGCATCTGAGGTGGAGCGCCACACCTACCCTCAGCTCCTCACGTTACCGCACATATCCCTGTGTTATTCATAAGCTGAGTTGGCGAGGGCCGGTATCGAACCAAGAACCTTGTGATTCCTAGCCGAACACTCTACCGACTGAGCTACTTATGATTAAGTCATTGGATTGAGTTTTTTTAACATATTTACTCACGATGATTGTCACTTCATTATCGCTTAAAATCTTTGAGAGGGTGAAAAGTAAATAAGAGGGGGGCCAAATCTGGACTGTAAGGAGGTTGTGGCAGTTGTTCTCATCGAAACAGATGGTGGTTTCTAAGGTTCTTGCCCAAGTTTGTGGCCCTGCATTATTCAGGTGGAACCTGTGGTATACTAAGAAACGGAAGCACCGTTTCTACCATTGTTTTGTTATGAAACGGAAGCACCGTTTTAAGATGTGAATAAAAGGCGGAAGTGTTCACTTCTCGTAGTTAATGTCAGCTGGACTACCCGTGTTATTATTTCGCTAAGCGCGTTAAGGCTTGACATGGTGCTAGGTCTTGACATGACCAGCGTATTGATAGACGGGGGAATCTTCGACTAGAATTGCATATCATGGACTGCTCAGCCACCAGGGTCCAACCTCAATAATCACGGGTCAACACGGCCAATAGGTGTCCCCATTGAGGTGGTTTTATCCCTCTGCAGAAGTGCAGTCGGTATATTCTAAAGCCCCAGCCAACTTGGCTAAAAATAAATACAGATATGATCTAATTCATGCCTTTTCTTGACTACAATATTAATGCAGATATTCACAACAAGGTGGTACGCAGCGACATCAAATCTCTATATGTTATATACTGGCTTCAAATTCACGCTGCTAAATCGTGTATCTGTATACGTTGCGGGTATATATATAGTCACATGGCGAAGTATGTAGTCGGATTTAAGAAACCACAACACATGGGTATAGTAGGAGTTGACTTTATTTCTCTCCTTCGGCTGGTGGGTGCCGAGCGTTGACAATGATTACTACTGCTGCTGGGATGACTAGCGTTGGTTAGGTGGAAAGTGGCTACGTGACGGCTCACAGACCATCGGCTGTGACCGTGAGTGCGGTCACTCACTTGTTCTCCGTCAGCTGTCTGACTGTCTGACTCTCTAACTGACCTGGGATCCCTGACTTCCTTTTATATATATAAAACGCCTACGCGTTTTCTTTTGTTATCTTATCAGCGGACAAATCTATTTCCGAACTTATTGTTACCCATCCTTCTTTGTTCGCTTTACCCGGAAAAAGTCCTTTCTTGCTCGTTTCGTCTTCTCCCTGCCTCGATCCAAGCGGAAGACCCTATTTTCGTTTTCACCTTCTTTAAAATATCTTCAATATACAACAAAGGGATGCAACTCTGTCGATTAGCTTTTTATATTTTGTACGATAAAAAAGACAAAATATAATTTGAGGAATCGGGTAGCGAGTGAGACTATGAAATGGTAATCAACTATCTCAGGATTAGTTTTCTTAGGCAATGCCTGTAAATATAACAGCAGTATCGGTTTGCAGCTGTGAAAGGATAAGACGAGGCTATAAAATTTGTATAGAATATTCCTACATGAATTTATTATTCAAGGGTTTTTATTATTTATAAATCATGTCTTTGTCGTAGTACTTAAATAATGTTTTATGTTGATATTCTCCTCTCGTAAGATTTTAGTTTGCTCGATGTTGGCTGTTGAAATTAATACACATTCAAAGGAAGCGATTAGGATTCCTTTCCATTAGATTTTGCAAGTGCTCAGAAAAGACTATTGTTGTTCTCGTCGAAAAAATATTTGTTCATAGATATAAAACCTTTATTTATTGTTTCTCTGAAGGTTTGAGGTGAGGCTTGAAGATTAGTATTATGTGCGTTATTCGGACTATTGTCCCCATCTTCATTGTTATTTGTACAACGTTTCGGCCGATATGCCCTCTGGCCTTCTTCAGGTATTTCTAATTTCCAATTGGACACATGGCCTAGTGGATAAGGTAGTTAGGTTAAGACAGTTCTAAGTGACAGTTATCTCTGGATCCTGAGTTCAATCCTGAGTAGAGGCAGTTAGAAAAACAATTAACACAACACCTACCCCAGCTATGGTTAGCGGAATGAGAACAGGATACCCCCCTGGACTAAATAAAGGGTTAGATTCAAAGTTCCGTGATGGCTCCCGATTACGACAAGAAAGTTCCCGAGTTCGAAAAGAAGGTTCTCGAGTCCGACAGAATATGTCCGATATTTGATAGGTTCTGTGTGTTTATGCAACTTTTCTATTATAATTCTATTATAATAGAAAAGTTGCAGAAACACACACAACCTATCAAATATCGGACATATTCTACCAAAATAATAACTCAATGCCTGAAGAAGACAACAGATCAGAAACACGTGTCGCATATATATATATATATATATATATATATATATATATATTATTATTATTATTATTATTATTATTATTAACAGCATATTTTTAAAAATACATTTAAAAAATACATTATATTAATTTGCACATAACATACGTGACCGAGAATACCAAACACAAATACGCATATTTATACGCACACACGCGCGTGGAGACAATTATATCATCACAGCCTTCATACATTCCCACGCGCACACGCACGACATCACATACATACGCACAAACAAAAATATGCACACACGGACGTGGACACAATCATCATCACACCCTTCACGCATTTCCATGCGCACGCGCATGACATCATACACATACGCACAAACAAAAATACGCACACGTAGAAGAAAAAGAAAAAAATTCCGCATCACGTAAACACGCAAACACGAGAATACAGTTAAAAAAACGCACACATTTGACCATTTACACAATTTCTGTCATTTTCAAAGGAACCGTTTCGTCTTACCTGATGAATGCTTTCAGCAAGAAACCGCTGGTTGTAATACCGTTCCCGTAATTAAATAAATAAAAGCAAAAACTTTTATTTGTTTTGATTTCTCATTGAACTATATATATATATATATATATATATATATATATAAGATATTTGGATGTTTGTTTATTTTTAGAAACGTTGCTGAATAAAGTATATATTAAATTTTACTTGAAAGCACTTACAACGCAGTATCGCATAAAAATTCGATACTTTTTCTTATAGAAAATGAAATTGACAAGTGTAATCCCGGTAAAGATCGCTCGGTGTGTAGAATGCCGTACAGACTGTTTCGACTTTATTAAGTCTCATCAGCGACATATACTAACGATTTCCCCCGACAGAAATCGAAACCGGACCTCAGCGAGCATAGTGAACCACTATATCGCCTCGACCACAGTACACAGCTAACAATCCTTAGCGAAATTAAGCTTGTCAAATGATACTACACACTTCTACCATAATAGGTAAGGGGGCGTTTTTGAGGAATAATAACAACAAATTTCATTTTCTATAAGAAAAAGTATCGAATTTTATGCGATACATGCGTTGTAAGTGCTTTCAAGTAAAAATTTAATATATACTTTATTCAGCAACGTTCTAAAAAATAAACAAACATCCAAATATCTTTATTCAGTTCGCCGAAGAGCACACGGTCTGTTTGTTGTTATTATTCCCTCAAAAACGCCCCCTTACCTATTATGGTAGAAGTGTGTAGTATCATTTGACAAGCTTAATTTCGCTAAGGATTGTTAGCTGTGTACTTGGTCGAGGCGATATAGTGGTTCACTATGCTCGCTGAGTCCCGTTCGATTTCTGTCGGAGGGAAATCGTTAGTATATGTCGCTGATGAGACTTAATAAAGTCGAAACAGTCTGTACGGCATTCTACCACCGAGCGATCCTTTACCGGATTACACTTGTCAATTTCATTTTCTATAAGAAAAAGTATCGAATTTTATGCGATACATGCGTTGTAAGTGCTTTCAAGTAAAATTTAATATATATATATATATAATACTTTGTCGTTAATTGTTTATTTTCATAGTTTCCTCCGGACATACATATATACACCACCTGCCCTTTATATATGCATAGATAGATTGAGTTTTAAATATTCTAACTCAAGTATCTCACTTTAAATGTGCTTTATAATGCTATCATTTGTACGCTTAGGTTTCTCTAAATAGTAAAGTGAGATCAAATTGACAACAAGTCTCCTTCAGTACTACAGGACTCTCTTCGTAATTCCTTATTGTTGTATTATGAATTCACACATTACTAACAGGTGGATTACAGGAGACAGTGACAATAAGCCTTCTGATATTACAGTACTCTTCAGCATTATTTACTGGTTATAATATATGAACTAGTACAAAATGAAAATACACTCCGGGTGATATAAAAATGATTTTTTGAAACATATGCCTGAGAGGTGGGAGTAAAAATCAAATGTCAGCGAGTTTGTACCCAAAGTAAGTAAAATCATCAAATTCATTAAAAGATTAAAAAAATAAAACAATTGAAATGTAAACTTAAATATGTATTAAAATAAACAAACTATATATAGATATATAATACCAGTAATGTATTTATTAAAACTTGTTTTAAAAACAATGAGGACTGTCAAATGTGCATGTTCAAATTTTGAGTGTATTATTCTATGTTATGCCGATTTAGGTAATGTGACGTAAGCAGTGACGTATATTTGTTACAGACAAAAACCGGAAGCGAATCTCCATTATTAATAGATAATGTCGCGTTTCGTAATTTCCATTTATTTGAGAAAATTCGTCATTTTCTGCTTCGTGTTGTCGTTTCGGTATATTGAAAATAAGACATCCACTGAAAAATAAGTCCTAATGTTATATTTCGAAGTGCAAGTTTATATAAGCACTGTCTTATTTTGAGACACTGTAAAAACAGAATGGAAACAAAAATAGAGTACTCGTTACTGCTTTTCTTTATTGTGCTATATATTTCTACTTCTTGTGAAGAATTTCTATGCGATATAGATTAGGAATAAATCATATACAATGATATCCGTTATGAATCCACTAGAATTAATGAAATTAGCTTTTGAAGAAAATTAAACTTTTTCCTTTTTAAGAAGAATCACGAAATAATACATCTTTTTAATTTGAAATTGCCATTTTTTCTGTCCTGGAGGATAAAGGCTAATTGGGTTTAAAGATTGGGTCGTGCTCATATACATAAATATCAAGAATCCAACTTGTTTCCTTAATCTTCCGACCGGTATTGAAACAATATATTCCTCTGTTCCGTCATTGTTCAGTATATGTTTGGTCTCTTTTCTATTCACACAAAACTAGGTGTTGTTTGGCTGGACAGAGCTTTGACAGAGTTGACGACGCATTATTCCAAGTGCGGAATAGCAACTGACAGCCTTTAAGCCATCTGACAATTTGTCTCATTTGAATTTGAATATGGCGCTGCAATACAGGTATGATTCTGATTGGAGGAGTTTTTTGTTGAGGCTGGTATTCCAGAACCTGAATGCACTCAGTATGCCACAACTATCGTGAAGAACCGCATCACTGAAAAAACTGTGCAAACACTTTTTTTATCACCCTCTGATTAAAAATGAGAACGTCCAAAATGAAAATGCAAAACTGTAAATGTTGATATATATTGTTGCTTATCCACCGAATTCTTATTTCGCAAGGGTCGTCACATTAGCTAAATAATGGGCCATTGCGTTTTTATCATAATTATCATTTTTATTATTAAAAGAAATTGAAGAAAAAGGATATTCTACACAGAAAGAAAATTTTAAGAAAGAAAGACATAGAGTAGGGGAAAGATAGTGAGATGTGGTGATAACTCTAATCTGATTCATCAATATAATGAAAAGAAGGAAAGAAAAAATGTGAAAGAGTTAAATCAGATTATTATACTATTTTCATTGTGGCATTCAGTCTTAAGTAAATATATCAAACGTTGTAATAATTACATTATCATACTGTGTATATCCAACAAGGTCTTGCTAGTTAATCATAAACATTTGTAGTGGTAGTGAAACCGAGGGTGTAACTGTTCTCATTGGTGTCAAAACTTTCAGTATGTTCTTCAAAGAAATCAATCTCTTTAACTTGCACTTGTGCTTCTGTGTGGCATGAACAATCCAAATGAAGCTGAACAAAAAGAGGAGAAATATCCAATTCAATCAATGAAATTACAATAGACAAGTAAGTGAAACAAATAGATAACTACAGTGTGATTGAAAATTAACTCCTTATTTTAAACTATAATTTATTTTATACAGTTACATTTTTTCTCAATTCTTAATGTATGTTCCTTAATATAAATCATTTTTGTGCAAGAGATGATGCTCCTCACATTTTTATTGTTATTACATATCAAACGTTGTAATAATTACATTATCATACTGTGGTATATCCACAGGTGTTGTTAGTTAACCATAAACACTTTGAAACGTTACTTCCGATCTTTTAAATCATCATCGAGCTAGCAGCACAGACATCTACGACCCTCTCTCACCAACCGTCCCTATCCCCAATGCCCCATGCAGGTTCTCCGCGCAGCATCCACTAGAAATAATGACATTTTAACATATTGCTTTAAAGAAAATTAACTTAGAAAATAATTTTAAGCGTGAAATCACGAAATAATTTTTTTTTAAATTTAAATTTTGCTTTTGTGTGTGTGTGTTCCAGAAGTTAAAGTTTAATTGGCTTTAAAGCACTGGATCGTGCTCATAAATATAAATTTTCAAAAAAACATTATCATACTGTGGATATTCACAGGTCTGCTAGTCAACCATAGATACTTTAAAACGTTACATCCGATCTTGTAATCATCATCGAGCTGGCAGCCACAGATATCTACGACTCTTCTCTCCAACCGTCCCTATCGTCATGCCCCATACACGTTCTCCACACAGCCATCACTAGAAATGATGAATTTTAGCATATTGCTTTTAAAGAAAATTAACTTAGAAAAAATAATTTAAGAGTGAAATCACGAAATAATTTTTTTTTAAATTTAAATTTTGCCTTTTTTGTGTGTGTGTTCCAGAAGTTAAAGGTTAATTGGCTTTAAAGCACTGGGTTCGTGCTCATAAATATAATTTTCAAAATAAAATTCTCTCAATTTCAACTTGAAAAGTCCAGGTTCAATTTAATCTTATAATATTTATGAGTGAAATCGTCTTCTAATTATTCTTTGGCTTAGAAATTGGGTTCAATCTCCTTTCTTTGAGAAATAAAAATAATTAAAAAAAAATACCGATACAAATGGAAGTCTCTTTAATTCTCTCAGTAAAATGTGTACATTCAAATAACCCACATGATTACTTCTTCAAAAAATATCTTCAGTGCTACAAAAGCTAATATTATAATGGAGATTCGGTGTCTGCTTGTAACCGAAACTACTTTACTTCAAATGACAAAACCTTCAGGAATTTGTAATGGTTATCAATGAGTATTTATTTATAGTCAAAATCATTAATACATTGAATAGAATAAATCTTAATTATTAACGATGTCTCTTTGAAAATCCGAGTTAGTTTGCCTCAAAACAGCAATGTTATTAGTGCGTTTAAATCTTGCAACGTGTCTCATATATCGCTAGGTTTTCATAATAATGGTATGGTTAATTTGTAAACTAGTTTTTCTTCTAGAACGTATTAAAATCATGCAATAATGATTTTATATAGAAAGCAATTAAAATATAATTAAAATTAGTGTAATCATTTTATATGCGTTTTATTTAACATGTTATTCTTTGTAATCTAATATATTTCCTTACATTAAAAATTTAAATACACTCGAAGGCATATTCTTGCTAGTCTTATTTAAAGGCATATTTTTTTATAGACAAGCTTAATTCTACTCGTACAATCAGATTTTCTTCGGAGATTGTTTTTTTATATCAATAAGAGCATATTGGCAGTTTAGTTCAGTCAGTAAAATTAGTGCAATCTTATGTGCGTTCTATCTAATTTCTGTTAGTTTTTTCTCATCTATCCTATTACTAATTGTTCCTTATTCATCCAACAGTTATCATCTTATATCCCTCTGCTCAATCGTCCAAGATGATGAAAATGTAAATCGGTGAGCTTATCGGCCGAATCTTATTTCTTATGAGCGCTGTCATCTCAGTTAATAATGGACTTCTTCCATTTTTATTCATAAAGGAAGAAAGGGAAGAAATATAATTAAAAAAGAGAGAGAAGTAAGCGAAAATAGAAAGAGGTTGAGAGAACGGAAGCGATAACTGCTGATTTCTTAATCGAACATATGAAAAGATGAAATGAAGGAAAGAAAGAAAAGAGTGATAGTTTAAGATTCAATATTTTTTTACATATGAAGTATTGGCAATAGATATAAAATATTTGATAATTAAATTTTCATACTGTGGTAAATTCACAGGTCCTGTTATTTTATTAAAAAAAATGTTCTATTGAGTACCATTACTGGCGTTACATGAAAGGATTGGTGATTTGAATTACTGTATGAGAATCAAACGTATGTCAGGTGAGGTAAACATTCGTAATTTCCACATAGAAAATTAAAGATTGCTGTTCCATTTGGACAAACTGTTTGCCAAAGTAGATAATTAATACAGAAATATATCATTATGTCGTTTGAAGAAAATACAGTTGTCGATAATTCATTTCACAAAAGTAAAAGTTGAGTTTAAAAAAATAATCTGTTCAATGACTCCTCTCATTGAAGCTAATAAATAGACAGACCTATATAATTTTTGTGAAATTTAATATTATTCTCAAAAAATACATACGATTCTCCTGGATAAATAATAACAAATAATGTATTATTATGTACTATAAGGGCCGGTTTAGCTCAGTCTGTAGAGCGTTGGCTAGAAACCACAAGGTTCCTAGTTCGGTTGCCGGCTCGCAAACTCAGCGTTTGAGTAGCACAGGGATCTGTGAGGTAAAGTAAGGAGTGATGGTGGTGTGGCTCTCCAACTCAGACGCAAAAACAATTCCTTCGTCTAGCGCTAGTGAAAGGGATATCTCCTCGTAAAGTACGACTTTTAGGCACTTGACGACTTACTTTACTTATTATATGTAATATAGCGGCTACTCCGGCATCGCCCGAGTCGGGGACGATAAAAAAAATTATTTCGCGATCCATTATTACTAATGATCGAGTGGATCTCGGAATGCCCAGAAAAACCCCACGTACAAAAAGACCTGTGGGTGTCAAGACTTCTTGCACTCATGTTTGAACTGAAGAGATGATTGTCACTTGCTTAATCTAATGGAGTGAATGATGGCGAATAAAAATATTCAACAAACCAATCTCTTATGACTAATCGGAGAAGGCTGGAATCTGGTTATTGGGCAGCGCCGTTGTTGCAGTTCTATGTCATGAGTTAGACGCACGCTTTGGGCGAGGGTTTCCTTGCTTGTGTTATCCTGGAGTGGTTTAGTAATGACACATAATATACATAAAATTATAGTTTTGCACAAAAGTCAATAACGGTTAAATGTATGTAAATTATAATATATATATTTACTTTGTCGTTAATTGTTTATTTTCGTAGTTCATCGACATACAGACACACACATATCTTTATAATATATAGAAAATTATTTAATACTAGTAAATTTAAGGATTGTCTTTAAGATAAAAATATGCTTTTTAGAAGATAGTGACACAGCAGTGTATACATTTGCAAAGTTATCTGATGTATTTACACTGATAATAGATACAGTGGAAAGAAGAAGATTATAACACATATATTTGGATCGAAATAGAAGTTATCTCTGACACCATATCACAGATTGGGTTAAATGTATTTAATGTATAACACCTTGCTACGAGAGAATACAACAATTGTTTTTTGTGGAATACGAATGATTTTTTCCTTCGTCTAGAGTGGTTAAAGTTTCGAGCATCCTGCTTAAGTATTTAACATAGCTGGGGTAAAAAATGATATTATAGTCTTTTCCCAATGTTATATGTACCAAGTGGAATGTAAACAGCTCGTCAGGATATTGAACTGAAATCTGGTTCATTTTTGACGAAGTTAATCGTTAAACAGTACGTTAATTTTGAAGAAAAAGATTTGGTCGATGAATTTTGGGGCTGGGGTTGAGGTTAATTATTGCGATTGTTTTTAACAATTTCAATATATTCATCACATTAAACTAATAACCTTACGTGAGGGCGAATATTTTTGCTAGCCATAACTCATGGTTAATAGTTTAGATCTTAAACGTTATGTACATTAGTATTGGAAACGAAATGCTGTTATACATTTGCAGTTGCGGGCTTTGACGGATTGAGTGCTCGGCTTGCCTCCGTCTGACTCTCCTTCTGGGATACCGTGAGAATTCGGTGGAGTAGACTTTCCGGTTAAGATTAGAAAGATATTTTAGTATGGCAAACCGAAGTGGTAGTCGGTTAAGCGCACTGCGACTAATTCTGCGAGGTAATCTGGTGGGGATTTATGAATAAAATATGATCTAAAGCAAATCGAAGTCTTGTGTTTTATCTACAAAACTACAAGGTCAAGGCTTTACGATAAGAGAATCCCCATGGAAGACCAGACACGAAGTTCCAATCAAGTCAGAGCTAGAAGAAACGAATATAACACCATAGAAGTGTAGATAATACAAAGGTAATACCGAAATGTGCTGTCTATTGAAGTGGTTGTAAATATTTCATATTAGAATGGGGTGAGCGCGGGAAGGATAACGCTGACTGTTTCATAAACATAGTGAAAAGATGAAGAAGGAAAAAAATAGTGAGAAGTTAAATCAAGATTATAATACTTTTTACATATTGATATTTAGCAATAGCGTTAAGTAAACATATCAAATGGTGTATAATAATATCAATATGTGTATATTCACTAGGTCCTGCTAGTTCAATATATTTAATACATTAAACTAAATTTCTACGTTCGGAGGTGCTATTCTTAGCGAGTCAACTAATATTAAAAATAAAAAGAAACGAGTATATACAAAAATGTGTTGTCCCAATGAAGGAATATGATTGTCAATCTTGATTTGTTACAAACGTCAAGCACAATTTTTTTTGCGGTTGTAGCCTAAATAATAAGAAGGAGTAGGAGAAAATAAGACAGATTTGCGCGCGAGAGATACGCTGATCTGTTTCAAATCGAACATAAAGGAAAAATGAAAAAAGGAAAGAGAAGAAAGAAGTGAGAGAATTAAATAAATTATTATACACATTGAACATATTGAATGAGCAGTTTAGCTCAGTCGGTCAAGCACCTAGCACAGAGCCCAAGGTTTGGGTTCAATATAACCGTGTCGTCGTCAATAGCGTATGAGTAGCACAGCTGGATCTGTGCAGTAACGTGGGGAGCGATGTTAAAGGGTGTGACGCTCCACTCCAACGTATGAAATAATCTAGTCGATAGGCTAGAAGAACGGATGACTGCCTCGTTATACCAATAAATCGGCACTGCCGTATAGTTGAATTTTTACATTGAACTATTGGCAATTACTTTAATAACATATCGGACAATAATGACTTTGGGCACTCTTTTGATTCGATTAAGAAGAAATGTTTTTCATTTACAGATACCGTCAATATGCGGTTGGTTTAACAAGACATTTTTAGATTAAAAATGATAAATACAAACCCTAACCCTAACCCTAAAACAAGGGATATTGAACGGTTGGTAATAAAACATGTCTTTTTAATCGATGAGTAAAAGGGGTGCTAAAGTCTATGGTCCGAATGCTTTACTTAAGAAGTTATTGCCAGTTATATCAGTGGCATTTTCGGTATTCACGAGGAAGACAATTCCTTTCTCTAGGCTAGACTAGGGGGTTTATTTTACGTTCTGGGAGGGAGGCGTCCACACACATAGTCCCCACGCTAATCTGCAGCTGACTCAATCGATATCAAAAAGGGTGCTAAAGGTATATAGTACACATATCAAGTGTAATAATTATAATAGATTTATTATGTGGTATTTCACAGTCCGCAGTTAATATATTTATTACATTAAAACTTAAACTGCTTACGTCGTTTTTGTTAATTAATTAAATTAAAAAAACAGAAGACGTGAAATATACAGAAAGGTTAATACTAAAATGTTTGCCCTATAAGGAATTGATATTGATATATGATTGTGTGACAACGTCAAAGCACACTTTTTTTTTTATGTGTTTTGTAAGCTTAAATCAGGTCCCAGGTTATAAATTTTCTTTTATCGAGACGCGATTTCGTCTGGGATGTTATTTTATATTATTCATTGTTTTATTTTTTTTGCAAATATACACGAATAAACTTAGGAGTCAGCGACGTCATAAATGTGTTGTTTGATGTGCATCAGCAATAAAATAGATCGGAAGATTCATTGATCCAAAGGGAAACAGTTTCCGCTTTCATACTAAGGCAACTAATTCATAAACTACGGCGGTGACTAATCATATGAACAAAAAAAGAACAAAAAAGGAAAAGGATAGAAGCGCTCAAATATTGGAGTTTTTTTCTTTGTCCATACAGGACAAATACACTATTCTACAAAAATATTCTAATAGATTTGAACTGTATTTATATTATATATATATAATAATAAATTATATATAATATTATATATTCGGCCGGGTTTGTTTACTAAATAAACGTCCACTTGCTACTATGGAGGGGCGTGTAATAGTATCTTGAAGGTTAATCGCAGTGAGGTTCGCTATGTCCGACGGCCGAACGGAATGGTCTCTGACTATGCTGTGAAGTCCGGTTCGATTCTGTTCGGAGGGGAGTGTTAGTATAATCGTGAAGCGACTTAATAAGTAAAAACAGTCTGTTGGTGTTTGCATAGCGAGCCTCCTTTGCGGATTTACTTGTCAGATTATTTTCTATAATTATCCGAGTTTATGCGATACAATGCATTATTGCCTCAACAAATATTATTATGATATATAATTTATATGAAATATATTATATACATATATCATATAAATATATATTTTATAGTATATATATTATATAGATTTACCACCCAATTCTCCTTCAGCTATGGGTAAATAGCAGGCAACTGGGCTCTTCAAACCATGTCTAGGTAAGAAGTCAGGGGAAGGAAAATTCTGCATTGAAGACCCGTCTTATGAATTTGCCGTTCGCCGCAACTGCTCGTGCAGATGGGTGTGGTAAATATTGATATATATATATATTATTTATAATTTTGGTTGAAGGCAATTATAAATGCATGTATTCGCATAAACTCGATAATTATAAAGAAATATCTTGACAAGTAAATCCGCAAAGGATGGCTCGCTAGTGCAGAACACGTAAGACTGTTTGCTTATTAAGTCTCTTCAGCGATGTATTACTAAGACTCCCCTCGACAGGAGAAACCGGGAACTTCAGGCATAGTCAGAAGACCATGATCGTTTCGGCGTCGGTAATAGCGGACAAATCACTGGCAATTACCTTGGTCAATGATACTTACACTGCCCCTGCATAGTAAGGCAGTTGACTTTATTTGTAAACAAACGGGTTATATATTATATAATTATAATATAATATATAATATACTATATAAGTTAAATTATTAATTTTTGTAAATAGTGTATTTGATGCTGTATGGACAAGTTAAAAGAACTCCAATAGTTTGATGCGCTTCTTATCCTTTGTCACCTTTTTGGTTTTTTTTTTTCCCTTTATTTGGATTTAAATCGTACGCCTGTGTTATGAAATTATGTGGCTTATGTATTGATAATCGGGAAACGTTTTCCTTTGGTAATGAATCTTCGATCTATATTGATTGCTGATGCACATAACAACACATTTTTGACCGTCGCTGACTCCTAAGTTATTCTGTATATTGAAAAAAGATATAAAAATGATAATATAAAATAACATCCAGAACGAGGAATACGCTTGTATTAATAAAAGAAAGAATTATGAACCTTGTGACTGAATTGTGTATAAAAGCAATAAAGAAAAAAGTGTGCTTTGACGTTGTTCACAAATCTAATCTCGAAATATTCAATATCGCCTTTATAGGGCAAACATTTTAGTTTTAACCTTTTGTATATTTTAGTTTTTTGTTTTTTTAATTTATTAGATTATACAAACAACGGACAAGAGTTAAGTTTTATGTAGATGTAAAAGTATATTGAATAGAGGACCTGTGAATATACCACAGTATGAGTAATATTATAAGTATGTACACTTGATATGTTGGACTATATTACTTTAGGGCACTTTTTTGTCGATTGGTCAGTTGCAGTAGCGTGGGGAGCTGATGTGTAGGTGTGGGCTCCATCGACTGTAGAAATAACCCTAGTCAGCGTCTAGAGAAGGGATTGTCTCCTCGCTGATACCGAAAATAGCATGTATACTGGCAATAACTTCTTAAGTAAGCATATCGGACAATGACCTTTAGACCTGTTTTATCTCGATTATGAAAGGACATGTTTTTTTTAAAGACGTCATATCCTGTTTGTTAGGGTTGGGGTTAGGGGGTTTGTTTTATCATTTTTTAATCTAAAAATTGTCTGTTAAAAACGGATATTGACTGGTGTAAATGAAAAACATGTTCTTCTTAATCGAGATCAAAAAGGGGTGCCTAAAGTCATTATGTCGTATGGTTTATTTAAAAGTTAATTGCCAAATAGTTCAATATTAAAAATTAACTATACGGAAGTGGTATTATTGGTTATCAGAGGAAGTCTATCCGTTTTCTAGCGCTGACTAGGGAGGTTATTTCTACGTTGGAGTGGAGCGTCACACCTAACATTCAGCTCACTTATGCACAGATCCAAGCTGGTAGCCTACATACGCTGAGTTGGATCGACGATGTATTGACCAGAACTTGGTGGCTTCTGTGCTAGGTGCTTGGACGACTGAGTAACTGGCCTCATTCAATATGTAATGTGTAATATATGATGATTTAATTCTTCATCTTTTTTCTTTTTTCTTTTTCATTTTCTTATGTTGATGAAACAGATAGCGGTTATCTCTTCCGCGAGCTCAACATTGTCTCTATTTTTCATACTCTCTTTCTTATGAATATTAGCGGTAAAAACCAATAAAATAAATTGAGCTTGACGTTTGTAACAAAGTCATATTTGACAGATTCAAATATTGCATTCATTGGCAACGACATGTTTTGTATTTTATCGTTCTTTGTTTATTTTTATATTAGTTTGACGTCGCAAGATAATGCACACTCGAACGTAGAATTTAGGTTTAATGTATTAAATATATTGAACTAGCAGGACCTGTGATATATATCAGTATGATAATCTAGTTTTACACATTTGATATGTTATATTATAGCGTATTGCTAAATAGTTCAATATGAATAATTGTATTATAATCTGATTTAACTTTCTCACTATTTTTTCCTTCTTCATTTTTCACTAGTTTTATGAAACAGTCAGGCGTTTCCCTTCCGCGTCTACCTCCGTTCTAATTGGAAATATTTAGCACCAGAATTCATAGAGACATTCGGTATTAACTTTTGTACTATTACACTTCTTAGTGTTTATATTCTTTCTTCTGCGTTGGATTCGACTGGGAATTCGTTTGTCTCCATTGGGGAATCTCTTATAGTAAGCCCTGTGACATTGGTAGTTTTAGATAATAACACAAGACTTCGATGTGCTTTAGATCATTATTTTATTCTGAATCCAGACTACTGCGCAGATTGAGTGCAGTGCGCCTTAACAGCGACTACCCTTTGTGGTTTGGCGATATAAAAATATCTTTCTATCTTTTTTAAAAACCGGAAGAAGGGGGGTTTTTAACTTTCCCTACCGCCTTCTCCACGGGTTATCCCGCACCCCCAGAAAGGAGGGAGACTGATGGTAAGTCGAGTCAACTCAATCCGTTCAAGGCTGGCACTGCAAATAACAGCTTTTCAGTTTTATATAATGGTGAATAGTGTTAGGAATCTAATAATTATGTAAATTAGTTTGGCTAGCAAAATAGGCCTTCAGGCGTAGTATTTAAGTTTAATGTGATGAATATATTGAAATTTGTTGAAAAAATGGCATAATTGAAGCCTAACCCAGCGCATAATTCATCGACATATTCTTTTCTTCAAATATAAGCTACTAGTTTCAGATTAACTTCGTGCAAAAATGGAACCAGTGTTCTGAGTTATATACTGGAGAGGTGTTACATTCACGTGGTAGCTTATACTATTGGGAAAGACATAAATAATTTTTTTCTACCCGCTATGGTTAAATATTAGAGATGCTCGAACTTAACCACTCTAGACGAAGGAAAAATCATTCGTATTCCACAAAGAAATATGTGTTGTTCTACTCTTTAGCAAAGGTGTTGGTACATATATACATTTAAACGCCAATCTTGTTGGGTCAATAGGAATATTCTATTTGATCAAAGATATTTGGTTTATTAAACTTCTCTCCACGTGTTATTATCATTCATGTAATACATCAGTACTTTTGCAAAGTAGACCTTGCTGTGTACATCTTTCAAAAAAAGCCTATTTTTATGCTTAAGACATCTATTCTACTATATTTAAATAATCTATATATTTTATAAAGGATGTTGTGTGTGTTGTATGTCGCATGAAACTACGAAAAATAAAACAATAACGACAAGGTAAATATATATATATACTATATAAATAATACATTAATTACCGGTTATTGTTTTTGTGCAAACTTATGAAGATTTTATGTTATTTGTGATTATTACTAAACACTCCAGATAACACAAGGCAAGATAACGCTTCAGCCAAAGTTGGGCGTCTAGACTCTGACATAGAATGCTCAACAACTGGACAGCTTGCTCAATACCCTGGATCAGTCTCCGATGTAGTTCAGGTACCAAGAGATGAGTTGTTGATTATTAGTTTATTCGCTCGAATTTCACTCCATGTAGATTAAAGGCAAGGTGGACATATCATATCTTCCATTCAAAAATGAGTCAAGGAGGTCCCGCTCTGAGACCAACCCCCCCCCCCCCCCCCCCCCCCCAAAGGTTTTTTGTACGTGGGGGTTTTTGGGCAATTCAGCGAGGATCCAACCACGATCAGTTAGTATAATGGATGGCCGAGAATAATTTTTTATCGCTCCTCGACTCGGGGATGCGGTAGCCGCTTATATTTAATAGTAGGTAAGTAAGTAAAGTCGTCAAGGGGTAAAGTCGGGTATTAGCGAGGGAGTATATCTCCTTTTCGACGTAGCCTGTCAGACGAAGGAATTGTTTTTGCGTTGAGTGAGAGCACACTACCATCATCCTTTACCTTACAGAATCCTGTTGCTCTCAAACCTGATGTTTGCGAGGCCGGCACCGAGCTTGGAACCTTGTGGTTTACTATGCAAGCTCACAGCTGGCTAAACCGGCCCTTATAGTACATAATAATGAATAACTTATTTGTTTATTATCTTTCAGAGAATCGATGTATTTTTTGAGAAATAATTAAATTGCACGAGAATTATAAGAGGTGTCTGTCTATTTATTAGCTTCAATGAGAGGAGTCGGTGAACAGATTATTTTTTAATAACTCACTTTTACTTTGTTGTGTTAATGAATTATACGGACAACTTGATATTTCTCAATATTGACATAATGATTATTTTCTGTGATTCATTTATTACGTTGGCAAACAGTTTGTCAATGGACTAGCTCTTTAATTTTCTATGTGGAAATTAGAATGTGCTTACCTGACATCGTGATTCTCATAAGTAATTCAATCGACCAATCTTTCATGTAATCGCAGTAATGGTTCTATAGACGATTGTTTAATACTAATAACAGGACCTGTGAAATATACACAGTATGAAGAATTTAATTATCAAATATTTTATATGCTATTGCAATTACTTAATATGTAAAAAGTATTTGAATTTAAATTATCACCTTTTCTTTTCTTTCCTTCATTATTCTTTTTATTAATGTTCGATTGACAAAGAAATTAGCGTTATGGCGTTCCGTCATCTCACTCTTTCTATTTTCGCTTATCTCTCTCTTTAATTATATTTTTCTTGCCCTTTCTTCCTTTATGATAAATAATGGAAGAGTCATTATTACTGAAGATTGACAGGTCATAAAAATAGAATCGCGATAAGCGTCACGGGATTTACTATTGTTATATTTCCTCTTGGACGATTTGAGCAGAGGTATGATAAGTGATAACGGTTGGTATTAAGTAAGGAACAAGATTAGTAATTAGGTAGATTGAGAAAAAACTAACGAAATTAGAATAGAGAAAGCACATAGAAGTGCAATAATTTTTCTGACTGAATAACTGGCGCATGGATATGCTTTTCTTATTGATATAACAAAAACAATCTCCGAAGAAAATCCTGATTGTAGAGTAGAATTGAAGCTTGCTATAAGAAAAATATGCTTATAAGTAACTTAGCAGAATATGCATTTCGAGTGTAATATTTAGATTTTAATGTAAGAAATATATAGCTCAAAGGATAAACTGTTAATGAAGAACGATATAAATAATCACTCATTTTAATTATATTTTAATTGCTTCTGATATAATAATAGCTTCTATTCATTGCATTGATTTTATCCGTTCGAGAAGAAAACTCTCATTTACAATTAACATACAATATATTATGAAAACTAGGCAACATATGAAGACCGTTGCAAGATTGTAAAGCTAATACATGGCTGTTTGAGGCAAATTATTCGGTTCAAAGGACATCGTTAAAATAAGATTTATTATTCAATGTATTATGAATTTGATATTAAATTAGATCTCGTTTGATACATATCAGATCCTGAAGGTATTGTGTCTTTGCAGTAAGTGTTTCGGTTAACAAGCAGACACGAATATCATTATAATATTGCTTTGTAGCATTGAAGATTTTTGAAGAAGTAATATTGTGTTATTGAATGACCATTTATGAGAGAATTAAGAAGACTTCCATTTGGTACGGTATTTTTTTAATTATTTTTATTCTCAAAGAAGGAGAATTGAACTCCAATTTTTAAAGTCCAAGAAAATATTAGAAGAGATTTCACTCATAAATTTATAAGTAAATTGAACCTGGACTTTTCAAAGTTGAAATTGAGAGAATTTTATTTTGAAAATTATGATTTAGAGCAGACCAGTGCTTAAGCATTAACTCTTAACTCTGGAACATCACACCAAAAAAGGCACATGTAAATTTAAAAAAATTATTCATATTTCACTTAATATTTTCTAAGTTAATTTTCTTAAAAGCAATATGCTAAAATTTCATATTTCTTAAGTGATGTGGTGGAGAAGTGTATGGGCAGACGGATAGGGAACGGTTGGAGAGAGAGAGTCGTAGATTCTGTGGCTGCAGGTGATGATACCAAGATCGATGTACGTTTTAAAGTTCATGGTTGACTAGCAAGACTGTAAAGTAAACACAGTATGATAATGTTTTTTTGAAATTTATATTATGAGCCGATCCAGTGTTTTAAAGCATTAACTTTAAACTTGGAACACACTACACAAAGGCAATTTAAATTTAAAATAACTTATTTCGTGATTACGTTAATTATTTTTCTAAAGTCATTTTCTTTTAAACAAATTAAAATGTCATTATTTCTAGTGGTGCTGCGCGGAAGAACCTGCTGGGGCTGGGATGGGAGGTTGGTGAGAGAGGGTCGGAGATTGTTGTGCTGTAGCTCGATGATATTAAAAGATCGGAGTAACGTTCAGTGTTATGGTTACTAAGAAACCTGTGGTATACAAGTATGATATGTAATATGACAACGTTTGATTGTAATAACAATAAATGTGGAGGAGCATCTCTTGCACAAAATGATTTATATTGGAACATAATTAAAGACTTGAGAAAATGTCACTGTATAAAATTAATTAGTTTAAAATAAGGAGTTAATTTTCAAATCACACTGTAGTATTATTGTTTCAGCTTATTGTCTGATTTTATTCCTTGGATTGAATTGGATCTTCTCCTCTTTGTTCAGCTTCAGTTGGATGTTCTTGCACACAGCACACAAGTGAAGTGTAAGAGATTGATTTCTTGAAGAACTATGAAAGTTTTGTCACCAATGAAACACTTTACACCCTCGGTTCAACTACACGTACAAATGTTTTATGTTAACTAGCTAGACTGTGGATTACCACGTATGATAATGAATTATTACAACGTTTGATATATTTTATTAGACTGATGCACATATGAAAATAGTATAATACTGAATTTACTCTTCACATTTTTTCTTGTCCTGTTTTCTTATATTGATTGAATCTTAGTTAGAGTTAGCACCACATCTCACTATCTTCCCTACTCTAGTTTCTTTCTTAAAATATTTTCTCTGTGTAGAATATCTTTTCTTCATTCTTTTTAAATAATAAAAATGATAATATATATAAAAGCAATTGGCCATTATTTAGCTAATGTGACGACAACTGCGACATAAGAATTCGGTGATAAGCAAACAATTACTAAGCACATTTCAGTTTTGCATTTCTTTTGGACGTCTATTTTAATCAAGGGTGATAAAAAAGTG
>CM042139.1:9527630-9551439 GCA_023376005.1 Doryteuthis pealeii | reverse complement strand
GAGTAGATGAAAAAGAAGAAAAGAAGAGAAATAGAAACAAAAACAATAAATAAAATCAAAGTTAAAGACACTGTTCCATGTGTTCGTCCTTATGATCTTTTGCGCATTGGGATAATGAAGCAAAAATACTGATAAAAATGATCGGCACAACAAAAGCTTATAGGGAAAGAAACTGATAATGGAATAGTGAAATAACAAAAACAACAAAAATAAAGGTAAAAAAAAAAGAAAGGGAAGTAATTACCAAGAGCATTGATAATAAAGAAATAACATCCGTAATGATATTAATACGAGGCAGAAAACGAGGAGCCATCGTAGTATCGAGTTATTCATTTTATGTCCCTGGATAACCGTTGTCTTTATGTGTGTTACCTTATAGAAAGTATTGGTCATAAATAGTTGAACAAGCACGACATCCATTTTCATTACCTGTGAATGCATGAACGATAAAATATTTCGAGCTGATGGGATCCACATTCATAAATTAGTTTAGCAAGTGCTCAAAAACACAATATCAGTTTAACTCTTCAGTTTCCGCGATCAATCCTATCAGGAATGTTTTCGCATAACTGTTGTAACCTAACAACTTTTTTGTAAACACTGATTTCTTCTTCTTGGGTATATAATAAGGATATATATATATATATATATATATATAATATATATATATATATATATATATATATAAACAATTTTTTTTTGTGATGAAACAAAGAAAATACAGTGCTCAATCACAAATTGTGAGAGCTAATATTTATTCAATTTGCAGAGTTTTCACAGATCAATGTTCATTATAAACAGCTACCCAGGTTTCATGCCAAGGGGGTAATCATCAGGTTGTTGAGTAAGATCCCATGGTGTTTGTTGAAGATCTTTACTCAATGTCACATTCTGGACCGCAAATAACGTCGGTTACTTCTGAACAACCTGATGATTGCCCCTTGGCATGAAACCTGGGTAGCTGTTTATAATGAACATTGATCTGTGAAAACTCTGCAAATTAAAATATATTATATATATATATATATATATATATATATATGGGAGTAATTTTGGAAATAAATCCGACATTATTAAGAAATTTGAAAAAAAACACATGTTCAAAATAAGATGAATTTATTTATCGACGCTTAAAGGTCTCGGTTTCTTTAAAACCTTCATCAGAATGTATTATGGGGGTGGGGGTGGAATTGATGGATGTTTTATAGATGTGAGGAGATAAAAAACATCTTTATAATTTTTTTTTTTGTGTGTGTGTGCGGATCGCGACTCGTCTTTCAAAAATATAACGCTCAACAAATACAGTTACACAAAAAAAAAAAAAAAATATTAAGATCTTTTTATCTCCTGTCATCTATAAAACATCATCAATTTCTTCCCCCATAATACATCCTGATGAAGGTTTAACGAAAACCGAAACGTTTAAGCGTCGATAAATAAATTCATCTTATTTTGGAACGCTTGTTTTTTCAAATTTCTTAAATATATATATATATATATATATAAACAGAGAGAGAGAGAGAGAGAGAGAGAGAGAGAGAGAAGAGAGAGAGAGAGAGGAGAGAGAGAGATGGGTAATTCCATGTCAAATCACCCAGAAGAAAAGGAAAATTGTAACCCACCCCCTCAATTTTTCTGATTTGTTCCAGGTGTGGACTATGTTAACAATCCCTAAAGTTTGAGCTTCCAATTCCAAAAATTAGCGGTGTTATGTCGATTTTTAGTTCTCCAAATTTGGTGGGGTTGACGAAAATGAGCAAATATCAAACTATCTTTTGCGGTATGAATAATCTTCAATATATGTGAAATAATAATAGAAAAATCGTTGTCGTGGATGCAGTGCCACATCGGGATATTGGTATAGCAAGGAAAAAATCAGAAATCCTCAATAACTTAGAATTATTTGAGCTTAAGACTTTTTTGATAGTATTTTTGATTCCCTGCAGAAAAATTCTCATATAAACCAATTTTTAAGAGTAGGTAACGTCTAGACCTCATTTTAATAGACAAACATGGGTTACAAAAAGTCGGCCATTTTTGCCCCGACCCGAAATGTAGAGAACAAAAATTGACATAATCCGCCAATTTTTGAAATTTTTAAGCTCAAATTTTTGGATATGCTAATTTATCATAATCAACAGTTAAACAAAGTACAGAAAGATGAATTTGACATGGAATTAGCCATATCTTAAATTAGACTGGTAGATCTTACTTGCTTGTTTTATTTCAGCTTGTTGACTTATAATCTAACTGATTCTTCTTCAGTCGCCATTTTCTTTGGGCATTCTATATGCTGGCGGTTAATTTCTTGTTTCTTCTTAATTCTTTCGGATGGGCTGAGCTGGTCATTGTCTTAATAATTTACAAACGCTGGTATTTTTCCAGAACTCAATTTAATTATTCCTAGCTACAAGTCTGTTCACAATTCATGATCTCTCATGTATTGTAACATTCTTAAAACAGTGTTGATATCAGTTATTGTTGCTGTTGAAAATTTTGGCATATAAGGCGTGTACTAGACGCCCGCTTCTACTTATAGACTCGCCGAGAACCATGTGACCAACTTATTGGCCAATCACTGGCAGTGCTCTGCTGCTGATATTGATCTTAGCTACTCACAACTACCTTGAACCTTCGTGGACGACGGAACATAGGGTTATATCACTGTACCTTTGATACTACGTAGCATTCTATAACTAAGGACTTATTCACTTACCAAAGGATTCTATAGCTAAGGACGTATTCACTTACTAAAGGATTCTATAGCTCAGGACTTACTTACATACTTCCTTACATTAAGTCCTTTTCAACTGGCCAAGGATGGCGGTCAGAAACTTAACAGTTGCTATTGTTTGTATTGTAACTAAATAAGAAATTAACAAACGGGCGTTGGAAATGATTTTTTTTATCCTTCTAGAACATTCTTCAGAATCGATCAAGAAAATTTTAAAGAAGTACACGTCTTTCAAACTGGAATATTTGCTGACCATGTTAATTTAATTTGAAATCTCACCGGTTAATAATTACATGCTAGCAAAACCCAATCTTGTTCATCTACTTATGGCCACTATAGTCTATTGCCCTGACGATATGTTGTAACCTAAGCTTACTAAATGAGAAATATGATAAGAGCATCCATCACGGTGTAATAGTTAGCAAACTAGATCCATTACTACTGGATAGCGAGTACGATCTTCACTGGATGCCCCATGGTTGCAACCTTGTGTCACATCCTTCCCTCTATATCCGTAGAGACAGATACGTGTGCTGTATGTATACGTATCAAGATTTTCCTTTGAATTCAAAATTGCATTAAGTTTTCTAGTGGTTAAATCGTGGGAAAATTTCGAATGTCAATCTGCCGAAGATAGATTTTAAAGCTTATTTCTATCTGTAGTTCTCTATCTTTTTAAATGTAATAATTCTTTTTCGGAACCAATCATTCAATCGGTATATATATTGCTTAGGAAATATATAGATTGATTAAGAGATAAGACTGATTCCACGTTGAAGCCGAAAGCAATTATAATCATTTGGAGGGAATTGCTTTTTTTTTCGGTGAAAAATACTGAAAGAATATTAAAACTGATGATTCTCTGCTGCTGCAAAATTTGATAGAATTTTCATGCATTCACCAAAAAGATGAACGTTTAGGTTTGGTTTTTGATAATTTGAAGAAATATTTGATAAAGTTCTTTGGTGAGATGGCGTCTTCAATGGTCTTCGAAAATTGGATCGGAATTCAGCGGGGAAATTATATATCGCGTCTAACTTCTAAAGAAGGATGCCAAAAATATTCCGCCTCCCTTTAGTCGAATCCGATTGCATTAGGGTTAAAATCCAATCACTCGAAAACAATGGAGTAATCAGGATGATTTCCTGCGACTTGTCGTAGGATAAACAGCAGAGGAATATTATTATAATAGAGACTCCTTGTCTGTCTGTAAAAAAAAAATCCACGTCACTGCTTACGTCACAGTACCCCAGGAATTGCGTAAGTTTATCAATGATTACATAATATATAATAGGGCCAGGTTAGCTCAGTCGGTAGAGCGTTCGGCTAGAAACCACAAGGTTCCTTGTTCGATTCCGGCCCTCGCCAATGCAGCGTTATGAGTAGCACAGGGATCTGTGCGGTAAAGTAAGGAGCTGATGGTAGGTGTGGCGCTCCAACTCAGATGCAAAGACAATCTCCTTGGTCTAGCGCTAGTGAAAAGGGGATAGACTCCCTCGCTGATTGGCTGATACCGACATTAGGCCGCCCCGAAGACTTTTACTTTATATAACAATAAAGATGAAGAAAACAGTCCTAAATATCCAAACAATAATGATGGATTCATTTTCATTTTTTCTTGACTACAAATAAATTTTGCTATATAACTAGTTTAAAGTATTTACTCGATAAAAGAAAACTTTTTGAGTTGAAAGAAGTTCTCTAATTTGTTTTTAATAATTCTTATGACATTGCTATTAGTCTACTTATTAATATAGAAAATATCAATGTGTATTTTAGGCTATGTTTTATTTTAGATGTTTTAAAAATGAGTTTCAATGAGTAATTAATTTATGGTCCAAACAATTCATGCATATGATAAATCTAAGATCTGAAATACGTGTCGTAAATATGAAAAATAATAAATAAAAAAACAACCAATTTTGTAGACCTTCTTAATATATAATATATATATATATATATATATATATATATATATATATATATATATATATATATATATATTTGGGAGAATATGTGCTTAAATGAAGTCGAACCTATTTTTTGAAATTTAATTCATTAATAATTAATTAGGCGGGATTAAACTATTTAATGTAAGGCTAAACAAATCGAGAAAAATCAATCTCTGTATGTACATTTCGGCCTATTAGGCCTCATCAGCAGAGCTATAGATACGAAGACCGCCCCGTGTGTGATTCGAAACCTGTCTGTCAAATTAGCAGGCAAGTGTCTTACCTCCACACCAAACGGACTTAGCAAGATTTTCTTCGCTTTGTTAAGTAGTAGTATTTTATATTCCTCTTGAGTGACCTCTACACGAACTTACGAGACGTAAACAAACAGACGATGTTTGTGATATGGCTATTTTCAGCCGACAATATTTGGGAGAATATGTGCTTAAATGAAGTCGAACCTATTTTTTGAAATTTAATTCATTAATAATTAATTAGGCGGGATTAAACTATTTAAATGTAAGGCTAAACAAATCGAGAAAAATCAATCTCTGTATGTACATTTCGGCCTATTAGGCCTCATCAGCAGAGCTATAGATACGAAGACCGCCCCGTGTGTGATTCGAAACCTGATGAGGCCTAATAGGCCTAATAGGCCGAAATGTACATACAGAGATTGATTTTTCTCGATTTGTTTAGCCTTACATTTAAATAGTTTAATCCCGCCTAATTAATTATTAATGAATTAAATTTCAAAAAATAGGTTCGACTTCATTTAAGCACATATTCTCCCAAATATTGTCGGCTGAAAATAGCCATATCACAAACATCGTCTGTTTGTTTACGTCTCATATATATATATGTGTGTGTGTGTGGTGTGTGTGTGTGTGTGTGTGTTTGGTTGTGGTGTGTGTGTAAAAGTAAGTAAAGTCGTCGGGTGGCCTAATGTCGGTATCAGCCAATCAGCGAGGGAGTTATCCCCTTTTTACTAGCGCTGGACAATGAAACTATTTTAACACCTGAGGTGGAACATCACACCTACCATCAGCTCCTTACGTTACCGCACAGATCCCAGTGCTACTCATAAGCTGACGAGAGCCGGTATATATATATATATATATAATATATATTATATATATATATATATAATATGTGTGTGGTGTGTGTGTGTGTGTGTGTGTGTGTGCGTGTGTGTGAATTTGCTTAGAATAATACTAATAATAAATGGAATGTCAATATATATATATATATATATTATATATATAATATATATATATATATATATATCTTCGTTTTTTGGTTCAGCATTTTATAGCATATCTATACATGTATTTTATTGTGTAATAATCATCTGTAATTGGGTCAGAAAAAGAAACTACTGGTTCACAATTACGTTGCCCTATTGGCAGGAAAATTTCTTGACTCGATTTCTCTGTTCACTCACAATCATCGTGGGATATTAACTTCGAAACCTTTATTCAATCAGATCGACGGAGTACCCATGAGTATTTTGGCTAAGGTAACATCACCATTATTTCTCATACGAGAAAAAGGCATAGGTTGTAGGTCGATAATTACTATATTTATTATCAAAGTAGGATATCCTTTATTTCCTTTACTTAAAGAAAAGCATTCAGATTAAAACACCAAGTTTATATCAAGAAATAAAAAGGTTGGTTTGTCGGTTGGCTTTTACGGCATGTCATTTACTGTGGAAGACGTTTTCTTATATTTATTCTTGAGAGGTACTCAATTCTTTTTAAACACATTTTACCAGAATTCACTTTATTTGGTTTTTAGTCACACCACTGCTACCGATCCCCTCATAAATTTGGAGGCACGTTGACAAGCCGCGCTATATAACACTAGTCTATCGGTCAAAGTTTTTTTAACCGGTGTAGTGCGGCACACTAGTGTACCGTGAAGCTTCCGTGGATGTACTGCGAGTGTTGAGGACGTTTAACATCATCTTATACTTATATTTTATTACTTTAATATTTTCTATTTTAATTAATTAAAAAATATACCTTTTGAAATAAAATTACGTTTCCTTTTACACTCATTTTCCACATTCTTTTTCTTTTAAAATTTAAATGATAAAATAATTATATGTTTATTTACTGATGGTGTACCACGATCATTTTATTGCCCAGCTTACTGTGCCGTGGGATGAAAAGGGTTGAAAAACTCTGCTAGAGATACATATAACTATCTGACTAGGAACCACAATGATCCCAGTTCGATACCGACCCTCGCCAACTCAGCTTATGAGTAGCACAGGGATCTGTGCGATAAAGTGAGGAGCTGTATAGATATTACTGGATATGACACATTTAAAAATGCTTTGTTATCTTATTATTAAGGGAATATTGAAATGGTACTTAGGGCCGGGTTAGCTCAGTCGGTAGAGCGTTCGGCTAGAAACCATGAGGTTCATAGTTCGATACCGGCCCTCGCCAACTCAGCGTATGAGTAGCACAGGAATCTGTGCGGTAAAGTAAGGAGCTGATGGTAGGTGTGGCGCTCCACCTCAGATGCAAAAATCAATCTTCTTGGTCTAGTGCTAGTGAAAAGGGGATAGAATCCCTCGCTGTATGGCTCATGCCGATATTAGGCCGCCCCGACGACTTTAGTTTTACTTTTACTTACTACTTTGATAGCTTTATCCGTTAGACGTTATGTTTTTTGTGATTTTTGTTTCGAAAAAGGGCATTTTGTTAGAGTGGGTTATTTCCTTGTCTCTTTGCTTCTATTATATGTTACTAGCAAATATATGCACCCTCCGGGTGCAAGTATTTAAGTTTTAATGTAATAAAATATTGTATTAAATTAGAAAGGCTAATGAAACTAAATAAGAATGCAGATAAAAAGATTTGAAACAGAGGGAGTATAATAAAAGATTTGAAACAGAGGAGTATAATAAAAAATGGAACAACTGAAACTTACTCTTCCATCACTCTTGTCTTTTCATTGTTATTTTTTCTAATTTAAGTATTTAGTTAAAAGAGGAAGTAAAGAATAAAATGACAGTTATTTTATCTTGTTAATGGATTTCATTTAAGATTCATTGAAGAGATTTTTGCTTATATTCATTAAAATAAAACCAAACAGTATAATAATCAATAATACTAAGCACATATTTATTAAATTCGATTTTTTAATATTAATATGCAAATTAGCTTTCCCGTTTACTCTGTAAACCGCTATTTTGTTGTATATATAAATATAATAGCATGTTATTAAGATGTAGATATGGTTAACAGTATTAATAATGTAAGACAATTTTATTAATAATTGAGGTTAAATAAAAATAAAATCATGGAGAATGTGATGTCAATAACTAAGAGAATTGTGACTTGAGTAGGAATATAGTTTCGGTTACAGACAGAAAAACACACAATCTCCATTATAATAAGATGACAGATATGTTTATTCGAGGTAATTTTGCTTCTAGTTTATTCTAATGTGACAGTGATGAAATTTCTACACCGAAATATTTGAAAGTAACTAAAACTAGTTTTCATTTTACTTGAAAGTCTATTGAAGTGTGCTTAGCCTGGCCAAGTTTGAAATCGTAGACAAGTTTGTGAGATGAGCAAGCCAAGTAATCTACATAGAATTCTTGATAACAATCGGTTTACATTGAAATCCTTTTGGATTTATAAGTGAAAATAGAAATATTACAAATACAAGAATAAAATTCACTTCTAACGCACAAAGCTATCAAAGTAGTACCATTCCAATATTCCCTTCAGAATAAGATAACAAAGCATTTTTAAATGTGTCATATTCAGTAATATCTATACAACAGATAAGGTCTCTCTCTTTCTCCCCCCTCTCTCTCTCTCTCTCTATATATATATATATATATATATATATATATATATGAGGAAAAAATGAGTAAAGAAAAGAAATGTAGATGGATAAAAATGAATTTTATCGATATCACTTTTAATCGATATCACATACACATGTGTTTCGGTCTGATTATCAAAATGTATAGGGATTTACGTTATTATTATTATTAAAATAATCATTTACTATTATTATTATTTATTATTATTATTAAAATAATCAAAAATTAATAAATAATAAATAATTGATTATAAAATAAATAATTATTATTATTTATTATTATTATTAAAATAATCAGATTTACGTTATTATTATTATTAAAATAATCAGATTATTTTAATAATAATGATAACGTAAATCCGTATACATTTTGATAAACAGACCGAAACACATGTGTAAGTGATATCGATTAAAAGTGATATCGATCAAATTCATTTTTATCCATCTACATATCTTTTCTTTACTCCTTTTTCCTCATATTGTCGGATTCATTTACCATTCTCTCTCTCTCTCTCTCTCTCTCTCTCTCACACACACACACACACACACACACACACACATATATATATATATATATATAAATGTACATACAGAGATCGACTTTTTCTCGGTTTGTTTACGCTTTACATTTAAACCGATATGCACGCCTTATTCATTTAATTATGATTAATTAATTAACAAGTTAGGTATGACTTGAATTAAGCACATAATCTCCCTAAATATATCTATATATGTATGTGTTTGTGTGTGTGTGTGTGTGTGTGTGTGTGTGGAGGCGCGTGGGCTAGTGGTTAGAGTCGTCTATTCGTCTATTCGAGTTCAATTCCAAGACCAAGCTGTTGGCATTTCACATAGCGTTAATACCCTTGGAAAAGGTATGAATCCATATATTCTCCCTCCAACTATGGGTTAAATAGTAGGGCAGACAGGCTCCTTCAGCCTTGGGTAGGTAACCAGTCTAGGAGAGGGATAACTCTGAATTCAAAATTCCTGAGGTCGGTCGTTGATTGGGTTTGTGGCAACCCTTGATGCACCAATTCTTTCCTATCGACTGTGCCAAAAAGTGTTGAATGGTCTTACAGAAGCCTTCACCACTATATACAAATCACTGTGTGAGTGATCATTGTGTGTGTGAACCCTCATGCGTCGAAAATCTACGAGAGAGTCCATAATATATATATATATATATATATATATATATATATATATATACTCCCACTTGGTTGAGTTCTCTAAACGGGGATTTAATTGTAAATTCACCGACTGGCGTAAAGCTAACCCTCACTTTGTTTACAAAGTTAGAGGACTCCCGTGAATTCATTTTCGCTTAGAAATGTATAATATATATAATATATAATATTCTCCTAAGTTTGACAGCTGTAAATAACCGTATTGGTAGATGAAAATTCAATCAGGACGTGATCTCGGCTATGGGTAGCTGTTAAAGTGTAGCCACACTGATGAAAGGTGAAACCACGAACACATGTCTGTGGATTAACTATATATATATATATATATATATATATATATATATTATAATATATATATTATTGTCGGCAAGCCATATCAAACAAACTGTTTGCGTACTTTCATACTGTCGTGCAGTAAGTCTCCAAAAATGTAGGATATATCGGTTTATAAACAAAGCGAGAAATCTGGTAAGGCCAGCTGGTGTAACGGTTAGAATACCCGCCTGTCAGCTAGGCAGTTAGGGTTCGAATCACACACAAGGCGGCTTCGAGTCTATAACTCTGCTGATGAGGCATAATATGCTGAAATGTACATACAAAGATTGACTTTTTCTCGATTTGTTTACGCTCTACACTTGAACATATATATTCGCCTAATTCATTAATTATCAACTAATTAATTTTATAATTAGGTATGACTTCAATTAAGCACACATTCTCCCCCAAAATTGTCGGCATAGCCATATCAAACAAACTGTTTGCGTATTTTCATATATATATATATATATATATATATATATATATATATGAGAGGTATCCAAAACTTTTCTTGTAAGGGATGATTCTATATGTGATTTCTAAGATACACTGTATTATTATTGTATGATCCAGTATGTATAAATAAAGCGAATCTTTAAATCACTAAAAAGAGCTCAATGTATAATAAACTTTTTAGATTATATACAGAGCAATATTTATCATTGAAAGGAAGGAAAAACTCAACACCGTTATTCCATAATATATTTATTTCGACCAAAATTGGGGCCTTTATAAATCTAAGTTGATTTAATACAGCTCCCCAAAATTCAGTCTCATCAGATGGTAAATCAAAATAATTTGAATTGCATAACAGAAAAATTTACTTCTCGAAAATTTTGTTGGGAATAACGGTGTTGAGTTTTTCCTTCCTTTCAAAGATATATATATATTATATATATATATATATATAATATATATATATATATATATATATTAATGATTTGAAGGCCAATACAATGCACAGAAAAAATAAAAACAAAAAGATATTTTTTTGTCTTATCGATTTCAAAGTAAACTTTATCTTCAGAGACGAATTTCGGAACTGGACGCGTTTTTTGGGTCGTTATTTTTTTTTAATGTTATAAACACGCGTCTCGTGGTGGTCTTTTTTTTTTAACGCGACGTGGAAGGTCATGATAGTTGTAATAGCTTTTGTTCATTCAATTTCAATTTTATTATTTTCAGCTATTTATATATTTGTGTATTAATGTATTATTTATTTTTATTTATTTGAAATATGTATATATAGTAAAATATACATAATATGCACTATATACTATGAGGAACGTGTAATTTAATACAGTATATATAGTAGAATATACATATTATGTACTATTTATTATGTGGAACGTGTATTTTAATTAATTATGTCTTCTGTGTTTAATTCTAATCTATTGTTTATAAGACCAAAAAAGATCTTTTTGTTTTTATTTTTATGTGCATTGTATTGGCCTTCAAATCATTAATATATAGTAACATAATTAATAATGCTTCAAGCAAATTACCAATTACTTTTATATATATATATATATATATATATATATATATATATATATATATATATATATATATATACTAGCAAATATATGCACCCTCCGGGTGCAAGTATTTAAGTCTAAGTGTAATAAAATATTAAATTAAATCAGAAAGGCTAATGAAACTAAATAAGAATTCAAATAAAAAGATTTGAAACGGAGGGGGTATAATCGGAAAATAGAACAACTGAAACTTACTCTTTCATCACTTCCGTTTTTCAATGCTAAATTTTCCTAATTTAACTATTTAGTTAAAACAGGAAGTAAAGAATAAAATTACAGTTATTTCTTCTTGTTAATGAATTTCTTTTAGGATTTATTGAAGAGATTTTTACTCATATTCATTAAGATAAAACCAAACAATTAGAAATCAATAATACCAAGCACATTTTTATTTAAAATCAGTTTTTTAAATATCAATATGCAAATTAGCTTTACGTTTTACACTGAAAACTGTATTTTGTTGATATATAAAATACAATAGCATGTTATTAGTGTTTAGGTAAGGCCAACAGTATTAATAATGTCAAACGCTTTTATTATTAATTGCGGTTTAAATAGAAATAGAATCATGGAGAATGTGATGTAAATAACTAAGGGAATTGTGACTTGAGTAGTAATATAGTTTCGGTTACAGACAGAAAAACACACAATCTCCATTATAATAAGATATATGTATATATATGTATATATATATATATATATACTTAACATACAGTTTATAATCCCGATAAATAAATGCATAAAATAATAGAAGGTAAGAAATAGTATATAAAGTTGTGGAAAATAAAATAACAACACCCAGATAGAGTGGCGTTATATTGCCTTTTTATCTGCAGGCACAAGGTCTAATGGTTAGAGTCGCAGAAAATGGAAAGTTCAGATCCTGGACGAGGCTGTTTGTATTTCGCATAGAGCTAATACTTTTGGGTAAAGGTATGAAACCAACTGCTCTCCCTCAAGCTATAGATAAACAGATAGGCAGACTGAGGCTTTTAAACTTGGGTATATAAGCGGACGGTATTGATGGCTCTCCAACTTAGCAAATAACAATCTTCCTTGTCTAGCGCTAGCGAAAAGGGGATATGCTCCCGGTAGAATAATCATACTAGTTCCAATTACCGTCGAATTGGTAAGACAAGGCAGCAAGCAGTCGTAAACTTCATACGAATCTGTTTTGCTGCAAAGACTACTGCAAAATGGTAGGTTATTTATGAAGCTTAGAACATCATAGAAACCAAGCAGCCAATCAGGACTCAAGGAATGGAATCACCCAAATGCATGAGTGGACTATTCTGAATTCCCATAAGTACCGGTTTTGGCACTGGTTCAGTTGTGCTTAGCTTGTTGCTAAAACCAACAGTACGATAACCCACTTCGCTGTTTTGTTGTTACCGACAAAAGGCCACTCAAACAAATTAACTTAACTTACTTACAAATTGAACTATTTAGTTTAATTTAGAAAGTTGAATAGCACGATTAAAACAATATTCAAAAGCACATTTATGTACCCCCGTCTCTCTCTCTCTCTCTCTTTCTCTCTCTCTCTCTCTCTCTCTCTCTCGTTATTTCACCTCGTTCCATTTTAAATAATATTCCAAAAATATTTACGTCATCCTCTTTCTCTCTCCCCCCCTCTCTCTCTCTGTCTCTCTCCCTCTCTCTGTCTCTCTCTTTCTGTCTCTCTCTGTCTGTCTGTCTCTCTCTCGTTATTTCATCTCGTTCCATTTTAAATAATATTCCAAAAACATTTATGTAATCCTCTTTCTCCCCCCTCTCTCTCTGTGTCTCTCTACCTCTCTCTATCTCTCTTTCAGTCTCTCTCTGTCTGTCTGTCTGTTTCTCTCTCTTTCTCTTCGTTATTTCACCTCGTTCTATTTTGAATTAAATAATATTTGAAAAAACATTTATGTAATCCTCTCACTCGTACTCCTTCCCTCTCCTCCCTCATCTCTCTCTCCCTCTCCAACCCCCTCTCTCTCTCTCTCTCTGTATCTCTCTCTCTCCCCTCCCACCCCTCTCTCTCTCTCTCTCTCTCTCTCTCTCTCGTTCATTTCACCTCGATCCATTTTAAATTAAATACTATTTCAAAAACATTTATGTTATCATCTTTCTCTCTTTCTCTACCTCCCCCATCTCTCCCCCTCCCCCCCCCCCTCTCTCTCTTCTCTCTCTTTCGTTATTTCACCTCGTTCCATTTAAAATCCAGAAAGGCGTTGAAGGTAAAACGTTTAAATCTTTATTGAAATTAATGACATTGCAATGGACGCTGAATTGTAGATACCATAGTATTATCGTCTTTTTCTCCTTTTTCTTCATCTTTGATCTTTCTACGTAAGTATACAAATTCTATATCATTATAAGTGATGGAACAAGAAGAAAGGTTTAATAAGAAAAAAAATCTCTTTGATAAATTCTTGGATAGCAAAGATGTCTGGTCGCTTCAGATTAAGAAAATTGCAGCTCAAAGGTTAACAAACGTTCAAGATATAGGGTGTTCGGGATAAATTTGAAATGTTCATAAGGAAAAAGAAAAAGTGCTTGGTAACTACAAAATTTAATGGAGTGTAATGAAATTCAAAAGGAACGGAAATTATACTACTGTCAACAGGTTACACTCAAAATAACCGCCATTAGCGTCGATCACAGCTTCAATGCTGCTCCGGGGCGTGGAGAAAGCTGATGTTACAGTCTCCCTGGGAAGGGTCTCAAAAACTACCTTAATTCTGTCGATTAACTGGGGTTTTGTAGTACTGGTATGGTGATTGGTGTCTTTCTCAACAGCACCACATACATAATAATCCTTGGGGTTAAGATCTGAGGAGTTTGAAGGCCAAACATTCGGACTGGTGTAGTCGTAAAAATTCGCCCATAACCATTTTTTTTTTTTTTCGCAGAAGTGTGGCAGGGGGCCGAATGTAGATAATTCTTATTTAATTTGATATTTTAAGGTTGTGAAGATTGAAATTTTGAAGTAGAGGGAACCACATTAAACATGAGGGTACTACTAGTAGTAGAGACAAATATTTTAGATACTGTTCAAGCAATTTTATAATTGTAATTATCAATAATGTTGGTTGGTTGGTTGGTTGGTTGGGTCTTACGACATGTCAACCTTTGTTGGGTTAATTTATGCAGAATACATTTTTTGATTCATTCTTGCCAGGTATACACATTTTTAAAGTCAAATTTCTAAAACGTTTTTTATTACACATTTTTAAAAATTCTATTTAACCCATAGATGAAGCCCTAACATGTACTACCAATTCAGGTCTGTATGGACATGGGAATAATTGTGATGAAGGGGTACTTCACATTCCTCAGAATTCCATAATTGGAACTTCATCATTAGATGCAGTTTAATGTCATACACAAGACCTTCAACCACCGCCTTCTAACATATATGATAAGAAGGGTGGGGGATGCTATAAAGGCAGTAGGGTTGTGACATTCATTTAAATAATAGGGCTTGACGTGATGTCTCTCTGGCAATCCGTCTAGCCTAAGTAAAGTCTAAAGAGGGGTGTTGCACGTCATCGACTGCTCAGCCACCAAAATTAGTCTTAAACATCACAGGCTACCACCCATGACCAACAGTTGGCCCTGTTGGATTCAAGGTTATAATAAGTTGATCAAAACAACTCCGACACGAGTGTTAAACATAACATAATGGACTTTAATGAATTGGACCGCGCATGGAGTAACATATAAGACAAGAAATACACATACAAGGAAAGGAACGATATACAATAAAAAATGTATACATTAGTTCACTACAAGAACATACACAATAAAGCTAGGACGGGAGTGTCCATAATTTCAAGTAAACTTACTAGCGTTGTGTTGGGAGCAGAAGCCCCCATACGAGAAGGGTGTAGACATAAACGTCTAACCCATATGTGTGCGGTGCCACAGAAGAAGAAAAGGCCGAGAGTTCAAAACAGGCGCTTAAATTTAAAAATACCTGCTAGTCAAAAACGGGAACGCAGTGGAAAGATAACTCTTCCAGGCAAAGGAAAGACAACCCAACAGCCCCATTGTGAGGTTTCTAGCCATCGGCCGATTTACAGTCGTTCTTTCCTAAAGCACCAGTCAACAGCGTTAAGGGGGAGGAAGACATCGTATTCTAAGTCGTATCGACAGGGTGGACACTACTGTGAAGGGAAGGGTAATTTTTCCGAATGTTATGTAGAACCGCTGCATAATTACTAACACCACAACGTATTATACTGACTTACTCCGAACGTTAGTATTTAAGTTTTAATGTAATTAAATATATTCAATAGACAAGCGGAATTAAATAAGAATGCATATAAAAGAATACACTTATTCTAATTATATTTTAATTGTTTTCTATATAAAGACATAAATATGATTTATTTTGATATGTTGGGGAATAAAAACTAATATTAGAGATCAATAAAACCAAGTGTATATTCATTAAACCCGGTTTTGTTAAAATCAGTATGTAAATTAACCACACCATATTGTATGTAAAACTTTATTTCTTTGTAATATATAAGAGACATTGAAGGATTTTAAATATACTAATAACATGGACGGTTTTGAGTAAAATCTAACTCAGATTTTCATAGAGACATCGTTAATGAATAAGATTTATTCTATATTAATGATTTTGACTATAAATTAGTCATTGATAAACTTACGCAATTCCTGAGGTTATTCTGACGTAATCAATGACGTAGTTTTGGTTACAGACACCGAATCTCTATTATAATAATAAGATACGTGTTGAATTAATGTGTCTTTAGTTTCTGCATAATCTTTCCTCATTAAGTGATAGGACGGTTTTCAGTGCTCTCAGAGGAGGTATGTTAATAAAGAAGATATGCCGGACTTTGTAAAGTAATTCTCTGTTTAAAGTGGACTTTCTTTTGAAGTTTTGCCATCATAACACAAATTCAAAGGAGTGGCCAGTTTTGAAAAGATTAACCAGTAAAGGATGATAAGAAGTATCAGTGTCAGACAGAATATAGAAACTCTTGTTATTTGATTCAATCCCTATGTGGTCGTCGTTGGAATATTCTTACTTGTTAAAAGGCGCGGCTTTTTGGAATGGCGATCGGCATTGGGGAGGAATATACAGGCTGTTTCAGAAATAATATATCATTTCGTATTCTAAACACTTTGCCAATTCACGTCAAATGATATTATATGTTAACACAAGAAAGAACGCAACATTCTTGGTTTGATATTTTATGTTATCCTTTCAGGTATAGAAATGACATTATCTGAGAAAAGAAAATACGTTTACATATTTAACAAAATATCAAGTTGTTAGATACATAATATGAAAGGGTACTAATGCATAATAGCGCACAAGAGATAATGTCATTAGATTACGGATAAAAAACATTGAATTTTCTTACATTTCACGGAAATACCCGAAACGTCTGAGACGCTAGGGTTAGGGTTAGAGCAGGTGTTATGGTTAGTGTTAGGATTAGGGTTAGAATTAGAGTTAGGGTTAGTGTTAGGGTTAGTTTTCGGATTTTGCTAATCCGGAATTTATCGTAATCCAATGCTATTTATAAATAAAATCTTAAATAAAATGATCTCATATATTAACAGCAAAAAGAACTCAACATTTTTGGTTTGATATTTAATGTTTTTTCTCATCAGCTATAGAAATGGAATTCTATGGCATAGAAAAGAAAATTAAATATTCAACATTCAAGTTGTTTTTACCTGTACAAGTGTTCCTGTGCCAAGGGTATTTGAGTATTTGCCGCTCATCCCACTTATGAGGGCTGGACACAAGGTCTCATTTTATCAAAAATTGCGTCGATCCCGTCGGCATTTCCCCTCAAGGGGGGCAGGTATTGCCTGGGGGGAAAGCTCCCTGGGATCGACGCTATTAAATTACTTTACCGGTCTAGTGGCCGAAGCACACTGGACCCCCGAAGGTCGGGTGGTAAGGGTTACCCACCAGGTGAGTATTGTGCCAAGTGACTTCAGCCATTGGACCGGAAATATATTTAATATCAGCGGGGTCCCAGGGGAATAACATGCAGCACCTGAACCTTCATCTAAAAATGGCAGGGCCTCAAAAGAAGAATACGGATAGGATTCACCCAATTTATAAACACTTCCCCCGTATGGGCTTTGGTTTATGCGTGATTCCTTTCTATTATGACACTTGATTTCGACTGACATGGCGGGGTATCAGTAAATAATTCAAGTTTTATCTGTACATTATTTTAAATTTTGATATCATTAGAAGGAAAATTAATCAAGTTATTAAATAACAAAATTACATCAATACACTTTCTTAAACGCCCAGCGTATCTGAAATCATATAACATTTTTTAAAAGAAACTGTTGTTGGAATGATTTATATTGATGATCAGTAACCTCGATCTAACCCGACAACCTTCCGGTTACGCAAACGGTGGGAACAGAAAGACTTTTGGGACCGTTAGTAAGTCAGTCAGGAATCCTCATGATGAGAGGGCGGCTCTGCACGGCTCATACGCTGTTGAGAGTCCTAAGATTTAAGATCTGAATAAAATGTGATCACAAAAAAACTATACGCATTGAGTTTATCTCTAAAACTATGAAAACCTCGGCGTATGTTAATAACCAAAGACCCTTACCAGACCAGTAAAAAAACAAAAAAAACAAAAAAAAAAAAACGATAAAAGAAATACAGAAGGTAGAATGCCGGCCCAGCTACACACAAAAACATATGATAGAAGAAATACTAGCCATAAAGAAAGTCAAAAATTAAGTAGAAGATTTCACGTGGGAGATATAACTACGGTATCTCCCATAACAAAAGAAGTAGACAATTAAATATGATGTCACCCCCTCATGTTATATACCCTGCCAGAATGGGTATACAACAATATGGGGCGTAACCAGGGTATGATTTTTAACTGCAGCTGATTGAGTTCTGGTGAGTGCGGAGTCACTTCGTCATGGCTATTAAACCGAAGTCCATTCTACCTGAGTGGTATTACCTGTTAGTGTCTACAGATCAAATAGACCTGATAATGATTAGTAATAGAAATTATATATATATATATATATGTGTGTGTGTGTGTGTGTGTGTGTGTGTGTGTGTGTGTGTGTGTAACCAAAGCTACGTGCCTCAAAAATTGTGTAAGTTTTTCAATAAGTATTTAAGTTATAGTCAAAATCATTAATACACAGAATACATCTTATTTACTAACGATGTCTCTATGAAAATCTAAATCAGATTTGCATCAAAACAGCCCATGCTCTTAATGTGTTTAAAAATCCTACAATGTGTATCATATATCACTAAGAAATAAAGGTTTACATAACATATGGTGTGATTAATTTACAAACTCGTTTAACAGAGACGGTTTTAATAAATCATTACTTTGTGTTATTATTCTATAATATTATTGTGTTTTCTTCTCTCCAGCGTATTAAAATCAATACTACGAATTCTATTTAGAAACCAATTAAAATATGATTAAAATAAGTGTAATCTTTATATATATATATATATATATATATTAGCATTCTATCCCGTGAACACGCTTCACGTCATATAAATGCTAAACAAGCCACAGTTTTAAAAAATTAACTTTAGCATTATAACATTCCATCGCGTGAACATGTTTCACGTTTATAAACGCTAAAAAACTACTGTTTTTTTTTTAAATCTCAACTATTTGACTCACCTGAAGATTGCGTAAGCATGAAACTTTTAGTTTTGAGTTTATAATATCCATAATATCATTATTATTGATTATATATATATATATATATTATATATATATATATATATATATATACATAGAGAGAGAGAGAGAGAGAGAGAGAGAGAGAGAGAGAGAGGGGGGAGAGAGAAATGTCTTATTAGTGCATTTATATATTAAAAAAAAAAAATGTAAAAATATACGCGGCTTAAGAATACACCAGGCGCGCATGAAGTGTCAGGGGGAAATAAGCAAGACGCAGCGCACAGGAATTTCTCCTGGTGAGACGCAGGAGGTGCAGGGCCGGGAAGCCCACCACAGCGCCCATACCCCCCAAGCTGAGGCTCAAGATCCGCCTGACACAATAAAAACACTGGGAAAAATAAAATGGCCAGCAGCCGTGGACATCAAGGCGTGGCAAGAGTTCGATAAAGGTTTTTGGCTACGTGTCCCATTTAAATATGGAGTTCCGCGCGTCTGATTGGCTGGTTCTAACAACCAATCGGAAGCGCGGTGCTTTGTATTTGATTGGGATGAGGTCAACAACCGTCCAGTATAAAAAAAAAAGATTTTCCCCATCATGTCTTTTTAGCGGTTAAGAAAAGGTGGTTGCACCAGAGTTAGATCGCCTCTGGTGGGGTCTGCAATGCGAGGGATGTATGATGTTGTAAGACCCGAAACATCCCAATGAACTTTGCATAAAAACATCACTGAAGACAACCACCGGCGCCCAAAAAGAAATGAGCGTATGTTTAAAGTATTGCTTTTAATCTGTCACTATTTGCAAGATTTTCCTTTTTCGATTTTGTAAAAAAATAGAAAGCAAAAAACATTGATATGCAAAAATCTAAATATCATAATTATCGCCATCGACATCAACAGGGTACCAACATTGTTTTTATAAACTTATACACTGGACTATTGAATTTTCATGACAAAAAATCTCCCTGCAAAACCCCGAAAATGAATTAAATCATTAAAATATAAATGAATAAGCAACTCATTAAGATATAGATGAATAAGAAACTCTTGCTTAACAATGGGCCGGGTGGAATGTATGAATTGCTTGTATTTACTCCACCCGTTGTCAATTGGTTGGTAGGTTGGATTTTACGGCATGCCAACACATTTGGTCATTTTATGCCAGATACGTTTTAGTTTAAGCATCATTGGCCAGCACCAATATTCATACCCCTCTGCAGAGCAACTGAAAATGAATTGAATCATTAAAATATTGATGAATAAGAAACACTTGCTAAACGATTGGCCGGGCGGAACGTATGAATGAGGTCTTATTGCTTTTCTTTACTTCATCGGTTGTCAGTCAAACGGTGTTATGGCAAACACGTTCAATTAATCACAACTAATGATCTGATAAGCATAGCTTTTTGCTTCTATAAGTGGTTAGAGGCATGGACCTAAGCCAAAAAGATAAGTGATTTAATCAGTATCAAATGGATGAGACTATCGCCTCGAAGGAAAAACAGAACAACCGATTTTAGCTCTTACCGATCACAAAAATCAATTATATATCATTGATTATGTTCTTGTCACTTTATCTTCTCGATCTTTTGCTGACTAGAGACTTTTTCTCTCTTGTAGGTTTCTTATTAGACCATTAAAGATAACCGCCTGACACTTCTGGTGACTGTGTCCTATTTTCTTCAATTTGAATTAAACGAATTACCTTAAAAGAAAACATAAAATCTAAACGCTGACACTTTAAATATACGCTCCTAAATTTGGGGCACTGGTGGTTGTCGTCAGTGATGTAATCTGCAAGGTTCATTGGGAAGTTTCGGGTCTTCCAGCATCAGTGTGTGTGTGTGTGTGTGTGTGTGTGTGTGTGTGTGTGTGTGTGTGAGAGAGAGAGAGAGTATGTGTATGTGTCTGTGTCTGTGCACGCACGCGTATGTATGTGCATTTGCATGTGGAAAACAAGCAGCAGAAGCCGAATGATATCGGTGGAAATAAATTTATAACAGTTGATATAAACTGTGTTTAAGCCTTAGCTTTGTTTATTACTTACTCCTTTTGAGTTTTCACATCAGTGTTAGCTGATGGTCTTCAATGGAGTCTGAGTGACAGCAAGTCTCCTCAGGTCTCCAGGACTCTTCTGAGTATTCTGGCAGATTGCAGCAGTGCAGTGTTCTGAATGGTTTCAATCCTTCCTCTGATTTCCAAACTTTCCAAAACCCTTTTCCAATCCTTTTGGGACTGTTCCAAGTGCACCAACCACAATGGTATCACTTTCACTTTCATATTCCATAACTTTTTCAGTTCTCTCTGGCAAGGTCCAGATATTTGTCTATTTTTCATTTTCCTTTAACTTCACCCTGTGATCTGCTGGCACTGCAAAATCCACCAGTTGACAAGTTCTTTCTTTTTTTGTTTATCAACACTAGGTCTGGCCTTCTTGCTGGGAAAAGGTGATCCGTTTTTATCTCAAAAGTCCCAGAGAATTTTGTGCGTTTTGTTCTCAAAAACAGAGTCTGGTTTATGCATACCATTTTGTTGTGTGGTCAAAATTTAATTTTTTGCATAATTCCCAGTGGATCACCTTCCCAACCCAGTCGTGTCTAGCTTTGTATTCTCGTTGTGCTAGTTTGCTACATTCGCAGAGTATATGGTTAACAGTCTCATCTCTATTACCGCAAAGTCTACACTTACTATTTTGTTGGGTCTTATCAATTTTCGCTTTGATGTAGTTTGTCCTTATGGCATTATTTTGTGCAGCAATTATAAGTGATTCTGTTTCTCTTTTGAGGTTTCCCTTTCTTAACCATGTCCAAGTCTTTTGATGTGCAACCTCTTCTATTTGTCGTTTGAAGCGTCCGTATAATTGTTTTTCTTCCCATTTTTGTTTTCTAGTCTTTGCTGTTTTTCTGTTTGTCCATCTGCCGTTTCTACTATTGTTGGCCGCCATAAGTAGTTTGTCTTTGCTTTTCCTTGTGTAATCTTCAAGTTGTTGGATTGTGGTTTCTACGCATTCCTCTATGTTGGCAAGACCTCTTCCCCCTTCCTTTCTTGACACATACAATCTATCTCTATCATCTCTAGGGTGGAGAGCCTTGTGCATTGTCATTAATTTTCTCGTCCTTTGGTCTATCTGTCTGAGTTCTTCTTTTGTCCATTTTAAGAATGGTCCTGAGTATCTTATAATGGGGACAGCCCAGGTATTAATTCCTTTGATCAGATTTCTGCTGTTAAGTTTCGTTTCTAGAAGTTTTCTAGTTCTCCTGAGATATTCTTTTTTAACTTTTCCTTTCATTTCTGCTTGCATGATATTGTCCGCTTCTAAAATTCCTAAGTATTTGTAGCTTTCATTTTCATCAAGAGATTTTATAGTTTCCTGATTTGGCAGTTGTATTCCATTCATTAATTTTCTTTCACCCATTTATATTACAAGCATAGCACATTTTTCGATTCCAAATTCCATCCCTATATCCTGGCTATATATTCTAATAGTTTGTACTAGGCTCTCCAATTCTTTTTCATTTTTTGCAAAAATTTTAATGTCATCCATGTACATAAGGTGGTTTATCTTCTCTGTGAATTACTAAATTTGTATCCCCCGGTACATTTTTTCAGTATATGGTTTAGCGGCATCATTGCAATAATAAAGAGTAGTGGTGATAATGAGTCTCCTTGGAAGATACCTCTTTGGATTTTACTTCTGCCAGGGATTGTTTTCCAGCTTTTAATTGAACTCGCCAGTTTTCCATGGCTTTTTTAATGAAGTTTATAATGTTGTTGGAAATTTTGTACATCTGAAGGCATTCTAAAATCCAGGTATGTGGGACCATGTCATAGGCTTTTTGTAATCAATCCAGGCCATTGCAATATTTTTCCGTTTATTTTTGACTTCTTTAAGAATGTATTGGTCTATATAGAGTAAGTCGTGGGTTCCTCTTTTTATTATTATTATTATTATTATTATTGTTTCATTATTATTATATTTTATTATTATTATATTTATACATTTAATGGCTTATTTCTTTTACCGCTGGTTTCAAAAGTATTAGATGCTTATCTTCAGATAAGTATCATCATAAATGACATGCAAAATGAATATGCTTATGAACTGCGTTTTTGCTTTATTCGTACCCGTGTGTCAACCTCGTGCGTGCATAACGTTAAAAGTAATACTAGGATTCTTTTTCATTTTAAAATGGTTGATTTTGTGTTGTTAGGTTTCAGTTCAGTAGTTCGATAAATAGTCCTTCCTTGTGTAGACAAGTTCTGAATATTTTTGATTTATAATTTAGGTACTGAAGTACCCGTTTTCTTTTGTTTCTCTAGAGATAGTCCACATCTTTGGATTCATTGATATATTGGTTTGGGTTGGAATAAGATATTCTACATTATTTACTATATATGGTTCCTTGGACTTTATACTTCCATACGCGATTTGTGAGCGTGTAGCTGCCCTTCTTTCTCTCGTTTCTGAATTATTCATTATGCCAGATTGAAATCTCTCTGTTCGAAATTCCCTTAACCATTCCACAGATTTTCGCTTATCTCTCTCTTT
>CM042139.1:9486407-9527620 GCA_023376005.1 Doryteuthis pealeii | reverse complement strand
TACAAATTCGCTGACATGATTTTTTACTCCACCTCTCAGGCCGAATAGTTTCAAAATCTATTTTTACATCACCCGTACGTGGTTTTCATTGTACTAGTAATATTAACAGTAAAGAATGCTGAAGAGTACTTAATATCAAGACGGCTTATTGTCACTTGATTCTCCTTGTAAAATCCACCTGTAGTAATGTGTAATTCATAAATTACAACCAATAAGGAATACTGAAGAGATCCTGTAAGTACTGAGGAGGGACTTGTTGATCATTTGATCTCCACTACTATTTAGAGAAACCTAAGCGTACCAAATAGATAGATATAAGCAACATTTTAAAAGTGAGATACTTGAGTTAGAATATTTAAAACTATCATATCTATGATATATAAAGGGCAGAGGTGATATATGTATGTCGGAGGGAAACTACGAAAATAAAACAAATAACGACAAAGTTATATATATATAATATATATATATATAATCATAATATTATAGTAAATGATAAATCAAAACAATAAAGTTCTTGCTTTTATTTATTCAATTACAGAACGGTTTTACAACCAGCGGGTCCTTGCGGAAAGATTCATCAGGTAAACGAAACGGTTCCCTTTGAAATGACAAGTAATTGGTAAATGTCAAATGTGTGCGTTTTTCTAACTGTATTCTCGTGTTTGCGTGTTTTACGTGATGCGGAATGTTTTTTCTTCACGTGTGCGTATTTTGTGTGCGTATGTGTATGATGTCATGCGCTGTGCATGGGAATGCCTGCTGAGCTGTGATGATATGATTGTGTCCACGTGCGTATGTGCATATTTTGTTTGTGCGTATGTATGATGTCGTGCGTGTGCGCGTGGGAATGTATGAAGGCTGTGATGATATAATTGTCTCTCACGCGGCATTGTGTGCGTATAATTATGCGTATTGTGTTTGGTATTCTTGGGTCACGATGTTATGTGCAAATTAATATAATGTCGCATCTTTTAAATGTATTTTTAAAAATATGCTGTTAATAATAATATAATATATATATATATAAGTATATATATATATATATATATATATGCGACACGTGGTTCTTGATCTGTTGTCTTCTCAGGCATGAGATTATTTTGGCAGAATATGTGCGATATTTGATAGGTTGGGTAGTTCTGCAACTTTTTTATTATAATGGAATTAATAGAAAAAAGTGCAATAACACACACACTATCTAAATACGCACATATTCTGCCTCGGACTCGGGAACCTTTTTTTGAACTCGGAACTTTCTTGTCGTAATCGGGAGGCCATCACGGAACTTTGAATCTAACCCTTTATTTAGTCCACGGGGGTATCCTGTTCTCATTTCCACTACCATAGCTGGGTATGTTGTATGTAATTGTTTTTCTAACTGCTCACTTAGGATTGAACTCAGGATCCAGAGAATAACTGTTCACTTAGAACTGTCTTAACTAACTACCTTATCCATTAGGGCCATGTGTCCAATTGAAATTAGAAATACCTGAAGAAGGCTGGAGGTATATCGGCCGAAACGTTGTACAAATAACAATTGAAGATGGGGACAATATTCCGAATAACGCACATAATACTAAATCTTTCCAAGCCTCCAACCTCAAACTCAGAAAAGAAACAATAAAATAAAGTTTTATATCTTGAACAAATATTTTTCCGACGAGAACAACAATAGTCTTTCTGAGCACTTGCAAAATCTAAGGAAAGGAATCCTAATCGCTCCTTTGAATGGTGTAATAATTTCAACAAGCCAACATCGAGCAAACTAAATCTTACGAGAGAATATCCAACATAACATTATTTAAGATACTACGACAAAGACATGATTTATAAATAATAAAACCTTGAATAATAAATTCATCGGGAATATTCTATAACAAATTTAGCTCGTCTTATCCTTTCACAGCTCAAACGATACTGCTGTTAATTTACAGGCATTGGCCTAAGAAAACTATCCTGTATAGTGATATCCATTCATAGTCTCACTCGCTACCCGATTTCCCTCAAATTTATATTTTGTTTTTTAACTCTACAAAATAAAAAAAGCTCCCTAATCGACAGAGTTCATCCCTTTGTTGTATATGAAGATATTTTACAGAAGTGAAAAACGAAATAGGATCTTCCGGGTTGGATCGAGGCAGGGAGAAGACGAAACGAGCAAGAAAGACTCGGTAAAAGCGAACAAGAAGAGGTAAAACAATAAGTTCGGAAATAGATTTGTCGCTATAGATAACCAAAGAAAACGCGTAGGCGTTTATATATATAAAGGAAGTCAGGGATCCCAGTCGTTTAGAGAGTCAGACAGTCAGACGCGGACGAGAGAAAAGTGAGTGATCCGCACTCACGGTCACAGCCGATTGGCTGTGAGCCGTCACGTAGCCACTTTCCACTAACCAACGCTAGTCATCCAGCACAGTTAGTATCATTGTCAACGCTCGGCAACCCACCAGCCGAGGAGAAAATAAAGTCAACTCCTACTATACCCCATGTGTTGTGGTTCTAAATCCGACATACATACTTCGCCCATGTGACTATATTATACCCACAACGTATACAGATACACGATTTAGCAGCGTGAATTTGAAGCCAGTATATAACATATAGAGATTTGATGTTCCTGCGTACCACCTTTTGTGAATATCTGCATTAATATTGTGTCAAGGAAGGCATGAATTAATCATATCTGTATTATTTTACCCAAGTTGGCTGGGCTTTAGAATTACCGACTAGTACCTCGGCAGAGGGATTAAAACACCCCAATGGGCGACACCTATTGGCCGTGGTGACCCGTGATATTGGGTTGCGACCCTGGTGGACTGAAGCAGTCATGATATGCAATTCTAGTCGAAGATTCCCCGTCATCAATACGTGGTTCATGTCAAGACCTCACCATGTCAAGCCTTAACGCGCTTAGCGAAATAATAACACGGTAGTCCAGCTGACGTAACCACGAGAAGTAAACTTCCGCCTTTATTTCACAACTAAAACGGTGATTCCGCTTCATAACAAAAAAACAAATGTAGAACGTGCTTCGTTTAGTATACCACAGGTTCCAACCGAATAATGCAGGGCCACAACTTGGGTAGACCTTAGAACACCAATCTGTTTCGATGAGAACAATGCCACACCTCCTTTACGTCCAGATTTGCCCCCCCCCCTCTTATTTACTGTTTCACCCCCTCAAAGATTTTAAGCGATAATGGAAGGACAAATCATTCGTGAGTAAATGCTAAAAAAAACTCAATCCAATGACTTAATCATAAGTAGCTCAGTCGTAGAATGTTCGGCTAGGAATCACAAGGTTTCTTGCGTTCGATACCGGCCCTCGCCAAGTCAGCGTATGAATAAACACAGGGTATGTGCGGTAAGTGAGGAGTGAGGTAGGTGTGGCGCTCACCTCAGATGCTGAAATATCCCCCTTGGTCTAGCGCTAGTGAAAAAGGATAGACTCCCTGCTCTCTCCGATACCGACATTAGGCCGCCACGACGACTTACTTTATTTCAATTAGAATGATACGTCATGATGTAATAAAGAATGTGTAGCGTAAAGAATGTCAATTCAAAGTCATTCGGTAGAAATGGTTACAAGCGTTTAAAAAACTCTGTCTCTGATAGAGGTTATATTAACATATAGCATTTAATTACAAAGTGACAACACTTGCGGGTTAGGAGCGTTGATCGTGTATTAAATTGTCAGACATTCTTGCTGCGTCCATCGCCTTGGTTACAGAGGCTAATTAAGGGATGCCCTTCCTTAACAGCGACGCAAAACGTAAAAGTTATTACTTCACTATTCTATCAAACAAATTCCAAATAATTCTCATAAATTCTTCTACTTCCTCTCAAAAGCTCAGATTAACAAAGTACTGCATCAAATACCAAGGTCGTAACGTTGTTAAATAATGAGAGAAAAAAAATGTACGTGTAGTAATTGTGGAAAGTTACCTAGAATTTTTGAATGATGAAGAAAGGCTACCTGTCGATCTGTGGTGGTCGATAGATGCCAAAGGCGAAGAGGTGTAAAAAGGTTACCGAGAGGAATAATGAGTTCGCTGTCCGGTCTGAGTGGGTGAAATGAATGTCTGGTCCCCAAGGCATTACTTGGGATAAAATTAAGAGCTCAGAAGAACAAGAATGTCTTGTGTTGTTATCTAAACAAAAACTGTCAATAGCACAAGACAGAGAAACCTAAAATATTACCAGGTAATTCGAGATCACACAGAACAGGGAAATGCCATCCAAGCCCATAACACTTTCCTTAGAGAAGTGTGTATTGACCCAGCCACGCTGCCTTACTATATCATATATGGAAGGAGGATAGTTAAATAAAATATTGCACAAGGATATTAGCGCTACTAGCCTAATGTATGCACCATCTGCGTGCAAAGTTATTAAATTTTTATGGCAGTAGTATATTATATAAAAAGGACTAAACGAACTAATAAAGCAACGAATATCAAAATATTTCCACTTACAATTATTTTTATATAAAATATATATACAGTTGCTTTTAATACGTTTGAGAATAACATTGATTGTATTAAAAATGTGTAACCAAGAAATAATTATTCATAAAACCAGTTTGTTAAATCATTATGCAAATTATTCCCACCATTTACTGTGTAAATCCTTTATTTCTTAGGATATATAACACATATTTCAGCGATTTAAAATGCATTAAGGATATGGGCAGTTTTGCCAGCAAATCGAACTGAAACTAGGACTTTGAATAGTATACATCGTTAATAATAAGATGCTAAAAAGATGATACGACTATTTCGTAGTCTGGTCGAAAATATAACTAAATAACTAAGGATCCTGACATCAGTGGATAACGTAGTTTCGGTTTACAGACAGACAGTTAATTAATTTCGATTTATGAAAAATAAGTAAAATTTAGTCGGAATAGCTATTGTCGGTGTCAGCCGGGACAGCGAGGCAGAATTAACCATTTTTGCGTCTAAAGTTGGACCACCCAACCAACATCAGCTTTTCAACTACCGCACAGATCCGAGCCATGCTACTTATACGCAGGGTTTGCGAGGGTCGGATTGAACCCTGAACTTGTGTCTGAGCCTGATACTCTGCCGACTGAGCTAAACCCTCCCTAAGATATAAAATTGCTTACAGCCGCATTAATGATTTGAAACTCGGTTCGCCGTTGCCATTTTCTACGACGATAACATTAAGCACGAGTGGCTTTCTTTATTAGATGAGCTGCTTACAGTAGAAATAGTTAGGGGTGTGTTATTTTTTATGATTTGACCAATGAAAAATCATCAGTCCAACCAGCGATAGGAATTGAGAAAGGGGCAAACAACTCTTCACTTTTAATTAATCGAATTATTCCTCCTGTATCGGGCATCGGACTTACAGCAGAAAGAAATATCTGTACGCAGTTGAAACAAATGAAAGCGGGCTTTTTGGCGCCAATGGATTGCTAATCGGTGGAATCTTTGATGAGGCTTCTTGGGATGGAAAAGAAGAAACTCTTTTACAAAGAAATTGATATCGAAAATGCAATTACAATACTCTCTTTGATAGAAATGAGAGGCATAATTCGCTTTGTTCAATACAAATCAGGAGAACAATAGAAGAAGAAAAAAAAAAATACAAAGGAATTGGAATGGATTTTTTACATCTTAGTGGGTCAAGTACACTCGTGTGTTTGTGGATCTAGAAATAATCGATTCACTAGAGCTTTAATGTTTTACGAATTGATTTATGTGAACAAACAGGTCATAGTAATAATGTTCACATACATTAAATTCACTAAAAAACCAATAAAAACGTACCAATTTAAAGATAAATGAAATAGATTGGTTGTGTAGTAATTTTCGGGCCGTCTCGGGAAAGTTAAGCGAAGACAACAGACAATAGACGAAGAAGACAGGGATATTCGAGGTGTGATCAAATGTATTTAGAATTAATATTCATTTTCTTATACTAGAATTAAATTTTAAACCAAGAGTTTGCAAATATATATATGAGAAGTTAAATACACATCGATGTGTATGAATTGCTTTTTTGCCGACCAATTTTTGGGAGGATATTGCTTCATATCTCCCCCAAATTGTCGGCTAAAAAAACGCCATATCACAAACACATCGCATGTGTATTTACTTCTCATGCTGTCGTGTAGAAGAAGTCACTATTAAGAGGAATAGGAACCTACTTCTAAAAAACCAAAAAAAAAAACGGGAAAAATCTAAAGAAAAGTCCGGTTGGTGTTAAAGGGGTTAAAATGCCGTCTGTCAGTTACAGTCGGGTTCGAAATCCACGCACAAGCGGTCTTCCATCTATAGCTCTGCTGATGGGGCCTAATAGGCCGAAATGTACACACAGAGATTGATTTTTCTCGGTTTGTTTAGCTCACATTTTAAATTAGGTATGCCCGGCCTAATTAATTATCATTAATAATAACTTCAAAAATTAGGACGGACTTCAATAAGCACCATATTCTCAAAAATTATATATTAAACTATTTACGTTTATACACTTATTACAGCTCCTATGTCATGAATGGTTTCCAAAATTGTATTTGTACGTAATGCATGAAATTGAGAACAAACACCAATAAACTAACCTAAATATACGATGAAAGATTTAACTCTCGCAACCATCAAAAAGCACTAAAGATATAATTCATGCTTAAAGAATAATGAACGCAACTATAAAATTACGTTGAGGTATTAATAACATATCAGACACATGGCCGGCGAAAAATTCCTTCACTTTATTGCGATGTTTTCAAATTCACTGATGGGTCGGCTCAAAAACAGGAGAATTGAAGTGGTATTCTCAAGTCACATAAAAGAAGAACCAAACTTACCTCTCCAACAATAAGAATAAGAATTCGGTGGATAAGAACACACCAGATAATCAGGGGATTATTTTGCATTTTCATCTTAGACAATTTGGACGTTCTCATTTTTAACCAGGGCTGTTGCCTGTGATAACTGTCGTACAATTAAGGAACCCGAGTATTAATTTTAAAACAAAATATGCCAACATTACTTTGAAGATGCGGTATTATCCTTTTAGCATGGTAATCAGACTAATATAATCGCGTCTTATTAAAACAAACGAATGAGAATATTAATCCACAACAACTTAAGGAAAATTATTATCCTAAGTAAATTCTACTTAGCTTAACCTAAGCTTACACAACAAATTGAATTTGATGACAATAATAAATATATATATATATTATATATATATATATATTATATTATATATATATATTACACCTGATATATATATATATATATATAATATACTATATTATAACTCACACACCTGATATAATTCAAATGAACATACAAACACACACACTCTGATTATATCAAATGAACATCTGATGAACTTTATCAATACAACCCAAATAAAATAGTAATAAAAAAGTTATAAAAAATTTATCAGACAACCCAAATAAAATAGTAATAAAAAAAGTTATGTAAAATTCAGCTAATGAATTTTTAGCAAACCACACAAAAACCAAAAACACCTGTTTTAAAAGGACTAATGTTTAAAAATTGAAATTCCTTTCACTTCCCACAAAAACAGGAAGAGGGAGTGAACTCATGTGTATGTATTATTAATACACATGCATGTAAAAATTCATTCATATATCAATTCAAGCTGAAGAAGATACCAGAGATCTGAAACACCGTTGCCTATGGTTAAAACCAAAAAGAATTAAACATCATTTCAAGGAACTTTTCGGTTCTTACCCGTATGAATGCTTTCAGCAAGGGGAAAACCGCTGTTGGTAATACCGTTCCCGTAATTAAATAAATAAAAGCAAAAACTTTTATTTGTTTTGATTTCTCATTGAACTATCAACGCTCACACAGATATTGAGCACTCTTCTAATAACACTGTACGTTGGATTACTATTACTTTTTCTAGTATACTAGTAGCCAACCATACACTTAATAATATATATATATATATATATAATATTATATATAATTATATATATATATATATATACATACACACACACACACACCACACACACTATCATATATATATATATATATATATATATATATTATTATAGCGAGTAGAGATGGTTTGGAATTCAGAGTTTTCTTTCACCTAGACCGTTTGCCTAACCGAGGGCTACAGAACCTACACTGTCCCTACTAGATGGATCTTAAGGGTAGTAGCTTGAAGTAAAACCGCAAACCAACCCTCATCCAAGCATTTGAACTCATGTCACCGTAACATTTCCAACAACGATAACTATTACAGTAAGCACATCCTCTATTGATATGAAAAACGTATAACCATAATAACGGCTTTACTAAACAACAAAGACGTAATAGTGGCAAGTTATTTAAGCAAACTAGCAAAATATATGCACCCTTCCGGGTGCCAAGTATTTAAAGTTTAATGTAATGAAATATCGTATTAAATTAGAAACGCAATGATAATCCTTAACAAGAACAGATAAGTGTCTATTTATTATTTACTTCCTATTTAACTAAAATACTTTAAATTAGAAAAAATAACAATGAAAGACGAGAGTGATGGAAAGAGTAAAGTTTTCAGTTGTTCTATTTTCCGAATTATACCCCCTCCTGTTTCAAATTTTTTATTTGATTCTTATTTAGTTTCATTAGCTTTTCTAGATTTAATTCTAATATTTATTTACCATTAAAACTTAAATACTTTCTGCACCCGGAGGGTTGCATATATTTGCTAGTTTGCTTAAATAACTTGCCACTTACGTCTTTGTTGTTAGGTAAAGCCGTTATTATGTTATACGTTTTTTCATATCAATAGAGATGTGCTTACTGAATTAGTATTATCGTTGTTGAATGTATCGGTGACATGAGTTCAAATGCTGGATGAGGGTGTTGCCGTTTACTTAAGCTACTACCCTTAATCCATCTAGTTAGGGACAGTGTAGGTTCTGTAGACCTCGCGTTAGGGCAAAAACGGTTCTAGGTTGAAAGAAAACTCTGAATTCAAACCATCTCTACTCCGCTTATATATATATATATATATTATATATATATATATATATTATATATATGTAGTGTGTTGGTGTTGTGTGTGTGTGTATGATATATTATATATCATATATATATATATAATATATTATATATATAGTATATATATAATATATTAATGTGTATGGTTGGCACTAGTATACTAGGAAAAAGTAATAGTAATCCAACGTTACAGGTGTTATTAGAAGAGGTGCTCATATCTGTATAAGAGCGTTTGATAGTTCAATGAGAAACAAAACAAATATAAAAGTTTTGCTTTATTTATTTAATTAACGGAAACGGTATTACAACCAGCGTTTCTTGCGTGAAAGCCATCATCGGTAAGACGAAAAGTTCCTTTGAAAATGATGTTTAATTCTTTTTGTTTACATAGGCAACAGGTGTTTCAGACTTCTGGTATCTTCTTCAGGCTTTGTATGATAATATGAAATGATTTTTACATTGCATGTTGATATATAATAACATACACATGAGTATTTCACTCCCTCTTCCTGTTTTTGTGGGAAGTGCGAAAGGAATTTCATTTTTAACATTAGTCTTTTTTAAACAGGTTTTTGTTTTTTGTTGTGGTTTGCTAATAAATTCATTAAGCTGAATTTTTATAACTTTTTATTACTATTTATTTGGGTTGTCTTGATAAATTTATAACTTTTTATTACTATTTTATTTGGGTTGTCTTGATAAAGTTTCATCAGATTGTTCATTGATATATCAGGTGTGTGATGTTGTATGTTCATTTGATTATATCAGGTGTGTGAGTATATATATATATATATATTATTAATATATATATACAGGTGTATAGTATAAATAATATATATATAATATATATATATATATATATAATATATATATTTCATTCAATTCAATGTTGTGTAGCTTAGGTAAGCTAAGTAGTGAATTACTAGCGATAATAATTCTTAAGTTGTGTGATTAAATATTCTCATCGTGTTTATAAAGGACGATTATATTAGTCTGATTAAACCATGCTAAAGATATACCGCTCTCAAAGTAATGTTGGCATATTTTGTTTTAAATATTAATTATCGGGGTCCTAATTGTACGACAGTTATCATCACGGCAACAGCCCTGCGTTAAAAATGAGAACGTCCAAATTGTCTAAGATGAAAATGCAAAAATATAACCCCTGATTATCTGGTGTGTCTTATCCACCGAATTCTTAATTCTTATTGTTGGAGAGGTAAGTTTTGTTCTTTCTTTATGTGACTTGAGAATACCACTTCACATTCTCCTGTTTTTGAGCCCGACCCACAGTGAATTTGAAACATCGCAATAAAGTGAAGGAGATTTTTCGCCGGCCATGTGTCTGATATGTTATTAATAACCTCAACGTAATTTTATTAGTTGCGTTCATTATTCTTTAAAGACATGAATTATATCTTTAGTGCTTTTTTATGGTTTAGCGAGAGTTAAATTCTTTCACGTATTATTTAGGTTAGTTTTATGGTGTTTGTTCTCATTTCAATGCATTACGTACAATACAATTTTGAAACCAATTCATGACATAGGATGCTGTATAAGTGTATAAACGTATAATAGTTTATATATATATTTTTTGAGAATATGTGCTTAATTGAAGTCGTACCTAATTTTGAAAGTTAATTAATTAATGATTAATTAATTAGGCGGGCATACCTATTTAAATGTAAGGCTAAACAAACCGAGAAAAATCAATCTCTGTGTGTACATTTCGGCCTATTAGGCCCCATCAGCAGAGCTATAGATAGGAAGACCGCCTTGTGCGTGATTCGAACCCGACTGTCAAACTGACAGACGAGCATTTTAACCCCTTACACCAACCGGACTTTCTTTAGATTTTTCGTTTTGTTTAGAAGTAGGTTCCTATTCCTCTTATAGTGACTTCTTCTACACGACAGTATGAGAAGTAAATACACATGCGATGTGTTTGTGATATGGCGTTTTTTAGCCGACAATTTGGGGGAGAATATGAAGCACATATCCTCCCAAAAATTGTCGGCTAAAAAAAGCCATATCATAAACACATCGCATGTGTATTTACTTCTCATATATATATTTGCAAGACTCTTGGTTTAAAATTTAGATTCTAGTATAAGAAAATGAATATTAATTCTAAATACATTTTGATCACACCTCGAATATCCCTGTCTTCTTCGGTCTATTGTCTGTTCGTCTTCGCTTAACTTTCCCCGAGACGCCCGAAATACTACACAACCAATCTATTTCATTTTATCTTTAATTGTCCGTTTTTATTGTTTTTTAGTGAATTAATGTAATGTGACATTATTACTAATGACCTGTTTGTTCACTAAATCAATTTCGTAAACATTAAAGCTCTAGTGAATCGGATTATTTCTAGATCCACAAACACACGAGTGTACTTGAACCCACTTAAGATTAGTAAAAAAAAATCCATTCACAATTCTTTGTATTGTTTTTTTTTCTTCTCTATTTTCTCTGATTTGTATTGAAACAAAGCGAATTATGCTTCTCATTTCTATCAAAGAGAGTATTGTAATTGCATTTCGAGTATCAATTCTTTGTAAAAGAGTTTTCTCTTTTCCATCCCAGAAGCCTCATCAAAGATTCCACCATTACAATTCCAATTGCGCGCCAAAAAAGCCCGCTTCATTTGTATTCAACTGCGTACAGATATTTCTTTCTGCTGTAAGTCCCGAATGCCCGATCATCAGGAGGAATAATTCGATTAAAAATTAAAGTGAAGAGTTGTTGCCCCTTTCTCAATTCCTATCGCTGTTGGGACACTGATGATTTTCATTGGTCAAATCATAAAAAATAACCACACCCCTAACTATTTCCTACTGTAGCACTCATCTAATAAAAAAGAAAGCACTCGGTGCTTAATGGTTATCGTCGTAGAAAATGGGCACGGCGACCCGAGTTCAAATCATTAATGCGGCTGTAAGCATTTTATATCTTAGGGAGGGTTTAGCTCAGTCGGCAGAGTATCAGGCTCAGAACCACAAGGTTCAGGGTTCAATACCGACCCTCGCAAACCCTGCGTATAAGTAGCATGGCTCGGATCTGTGCGGTAAAGTTGAAAGCTGATGGTTGGTTTGGTGGTCAACTTTAGACGCAAAAAATGGTTATTCTCCCTCGCTGTCCGGCTGACACCGACAATAAGCTATTCCGACTAATTTACTTTATTTTTCATAATCGAAATTATGTAACTGTCTGTCTGTAACCGAAACTACGTTACCACTGATGTCAGGATTTCCTTAGTTATTTAAGTTATATTTTCGACGACTACGAAATAGTCCGTATTCAATCTTATTTAGCATCTTATTAATTAACGATGTATACTATTAAAGTCTAGTTCAGTTCGATTTGCTGCAAAACTGCCCATATCCTTAATGCATTTTAAATCCTGAAATATGTGTTATATATCTCTAAGAAATAAAGATTTACACAGTAAATGGTGGGAATAATTTGCATAATGATCTTAACAAAACTGGTTTTAATGAATAATTATTTCTTGTTACACATTTTTAATACTATCATGTTATTCTCAAACGTATTAAAAGCAACTGTATATATAATTTTATATAATAAAAAATCAATTGTAAGTGAAATATTTTGATATTCGTTCTTTATTAGTTTCGTTAGTCTTTTTAATATAATATAACTTACTCCATAAAACTTTAATACTTGCACGCAGATGGTGCATACATTAGCTAGTAGCGCTAATATCCTTGTGAAATATTTTATTTAACTATCCTCCTTCCATATATGGATAAATAGTAAGGCAGCGTGGCTGGGTCAATACACACTTCTCTAAGGAAAGTGTTATGGGCTGGATGGCATTTCCCTGTTCTGTGTGTCTCGAAATTACCTGGTAATATTTTAGGTTATCCTGTCTTGTGCTATTGACAGTTTTTTTTAATAACAAACACAAGACATTCTTGTTCTTCTGAGCTCATTTATTTTATCCCAAGTAAAATGCCTTGGGGACCAGACATTCATTTCAACACTCAGACCGGACAGCGAACTCATTATTCCTCTCGGTACCTTTTTTACACTCTTCGCCTGTTGGCATCTATCGACCAACCACAGATCGACAGGTAGCCTTTCATTCATCATTCCAAAAATTCTAGTAACTTTCCACAATTAACTACACGTAACATTTTTTTTTCATCTCATTATTTAACAACGTTAACGACCTTGGTATTTTGATGCAGTACTTTGTTATCTGACTTTTGAGAAGGAAGTAGAAGAATTTATGAGAATTATTTGGAATTTGTTTGATAGAATAAAAGTGAAGTAATAACTTTTTACGTTTGCGTCCCGCTGTTAAGGAAGGGCATCCCTTAATTAGCCTCTGTAACCAAGGGCGATCGGACGCAGCAAGATGTCTGACAATTTAATACACAATCAACGCTTCCTAACCGCAAGTGTTGTTACATTTGTAATTAAATGCTATATGTTAATATAACCTCTATCAAGAGACAGAGTTTTTTTTAAACGCTTGTAACCATTTCTACCGAATTGACTTTGAATTGATGCATTCTTACGCTACACATTCTTTAATTACATCATGACGTATATTCTAATTGAAATAAGTAAAGTCGTCGGGGCGGCCTAATGTCGGTATCGGCCAGACAGCGAGGGAGTCTATCCCCTTTTCACTAGCGCTAGACCAAGGGGATTATTTCAGCATCTGAGGTGGAGCGCCACACCTACCCTCAGCTCCTCACGTTACCGCACATATCCCTGTGTTATTCATACGCTGACTTGGCGAGGGCCGGTATCGAACCAAGAACCTTGTGATTCCTAGCCGAACATTCTACCGACTGAGCTACTTATGATTAAGTCATTGGATTGAGTTTTTTTTTTAGACATTTACTCACGATGATTGTCACTTCATTATCGCTTAAAATCTTTGAGGGGGTGAAACAGTAAATAAGAGGGGGGGGGCAAATCTGGACTGTAAGGAGGTTGTGGCAGTTGTTCTCATCGAAACAGATTGGTGGTTTCTAAGGTTCTTACCCAAGTTTGTGGCCCTGCATTATTCAGGTGGAACCTGTGGTATACTAAGAAACGGAAGCAACGTTTCTACCATTGTTTTTGTTATGAAACGGAAGCACCGTTTTAAGTTGTGAATAAAAGGCGGAAGTGTTCACTTCTCGTGGTTAACGTCAGCTGGACTACCCGTGTTATTATTTCGCTAAGCGCGTTAAGGCTTGACATGGTGCTAGGTCTTGACATGACCAGCGTATTGATAGACGGGGGAATCTTCGACTAGAATTGCATATCATGGACTGCTCAGCCACCAGGGTCCAACCTCAATAATCACGGGTCACCACGGCCAATAGGTGTCCCCATTGGGGTGGTTTTATCCCTCTGCCGAGGTACAGTCGGTATATTCTAAAGCCCCAGCCAACTTGGCTAAAAATAAATACAGATATGATCTAATTCATGCCTTCTCTTGACTACAATATTAATGCAGATATTCACAACAAGGTGGTACGCAGCGACATCAAATCTCTATATGTTATATACTGGCTTCAAATTCACGCTGCTAAATCGTGTATCTGTATACGTTGTGGGTATATATATAGTCACATGGCGAAGTATGTAGTCGGATTTAAGAAACCACAACACATGGGTATAGTAGGAGTTGACTTTATTTCTCTCCTTCGGCTGGTGGGTGCCGAGCGTTGACAATGATTACTACTGCTGCTGGGATGACTAGCGTTGGTTAGGTGGAAAGTGGCTACGTGACGGCTCACAGACCATCGGCTGTGACCGTGAGTGCGGTCACTCACTTGTTTCTCCGTCCGCTGTCTGACTGTCTGACTCTCTAACTGACCTGGGATCCCTGACTTCCTTTATATATATAAAACGCCTACGCGTTTTCTTTTGTTATCTTATCAGCGGACAAATCTATTCCGAACTTATTGTTACCCATCCTTCTTTGTTCGCTTTACCCGGAAAAAGTCCTTTCTTGCTCGTTTCGTCTTCTCCCTGCCTCGATCCAACCGGAAACCCTATTTTCGTTTCACCTTCTTTAAAATATCTTCAATATACAACAAAGGGATGCAACTCTGTCGATTAGCTTTTATATTTTGTACGATAAAAAAGACAAAATATAATTTGAGGAATCGGGTAGCGAGTGAGACTATGAAATGGTAATCAACTATCACAGGATTAGTTTTCTTAGGCAATGCCTGTAAATATAACAGCAGTATCGGTTTGCAGCTGTGAAAGGATAAGACGAGGCTATAAAATTTGTATAGAATATTCCTAGATGAATTTATTATTCAAGGGTTTTTATTATTTATAAATCATGTCTTTGTCGTAGTACTTAAATAATGTTTTATGTTGATATTCTCCTCTCGTAAGATTTTAGTTTGCTCGATGTTGGCTGTTGAAATTAATACACATTCAAAGGAAGCGATTAGGATTCCTTTCCATTAGATTTTGCAAGTGCTCAGAAAAGACTATTGTTGTTCTCGTCGAAAAAATATTTGTTCATAGATATAAAACCTTTATTTATTGTTTCTCTGAAGGTTTGAGGTGAGGCTTGAAGATTAGTATTATGTGCGTTATTCGGAATATTGTCCCCATCTTCATTGTTATTTGTACAACGTTTCGGCCGATATACCCTCCAGCCTTCTTCAGGTATTTCTAATTTCCAATTGGACACATGGCCTAATGGATAAGGTAGTTAGGTTAAGACAGTTCTAAGTGACAGTTATCTCTGGATCCTGAGTTCAATCCTGAGTAGAGGCAGTTAGAAAAACAATTAACACAACACCTACCCCAGCTATGGTTAGTGGAATGAGAACAGGATACCCCCGTGGACTAAATAAAGGGTTAGATTCAAAGTTCCGTGATGGCTCCCGATTACGACAAGAAAGTTCCCGAGTTCGAAAAAAGGTTCCCGAGTCCGACAGAATATGTGCGATATTTGATAGGTTGTGTGTGTTTATGCAACTTTTCTATTATAATTCTATTATAATAAAAAAGTTGCAGAAACACACACAACCTATCAAATATCGCACATATTCTGCCAAAATAATAACTCAATGCCTGAAGAAGACAACAGATCAGAAACACGTGTCGCATATATATATATATATATATATATATATATATATATATATATTATTATTATTATTAACAGCATATTTTAAAAATACATTTTAAAAAATACATTATATTAATTTGCACATAACATACGTGACCAAGAATACCAAAACAAAATACGCATATTTATACGCACACACGCGCGTGGGAGACAATTATATCATCACAGCCTTCATACATTCCCACGCGCACACGCACGACATCACATACATACGCACAAACAAAATATGCACATACGCACGTGGACACAATCATATCATCACAGCCTTCACGCATTCCCATGCACACGCGCATACATCATACACATACGCACAAACAAAAAATACGCACACGTAGAAGAAAAAAAAAAAATTCCGCATCACGTAAACACGCAAACACGAGAATACAGTTAAAAAAACGCACACATTTGACCATTTACACAATTACTGTCATTTTCAAAGGAACCGTTTCGTCTTACCTGATGAATGCTTTCAGCAAGAAACCGCTGGTTGTAATACCGTTCCCGTAATTGAATAAATAAAAGCAAAACTTTTATTTGTTTTGATTTCTCATTTAACTATATATATATATATATATATATATATATATATATATATATATATACTTTGTCGTTAATTGTTTTATTTTCGTAGTTTCCTCCGGACATACATATATACACACCTGCCCTTTATATATGCATAGATAGATTGAGTTTTAAATATTCTAACTCAAGTATCTCACTTTAAAATGTTGCTTATAATGCTATCATTTGTACGCTTAGGTTTCTCTAAATAGTAAGTGGAGATCAAATGACAACAAGTCTCCTCAGTACTACAGGACTCTCTTCAGTATTCCTTATTGGTTGTATTATATGAATTCACACATTACTAACAGGTGGATTTTACAGGAGATCAAGTGACAATAAGCCGTCTTGATATTACAGTACTCTTCAGCATTCTTTACTGGTTATAATATATGAACTAGTACAAAATGAAAAACACACTCCGGGTGATGTAAAAATAGATTTTTGAAACATATTGCCTGAGAGGTGGGAGTAAAAAAATCAATGTCAGCGAATTTGTACCCAAAGTAAGTAAAATCATCAAATTCATTAAAAGATTAAAAAATAAAACAATTTGAAATGTAAACCTTAAATATATATTAAAATAAAACAAACTATATATATATATAATACCAGTAATGTATTTATTAAAACTTGTTTAAAAAAACAATGAGGACTGTCAAATGTTGCATGTTCAAATTTTGAGTGTATTTATTCTATGTTATGCCGATTTTAGGTAATGTGACGTAAGCAGTGACGTAATATTTGTTACAGACAAAAACCGGAAGCGAATCTCCATTATTAATAGATAATGTCGCGTTTCGTAATTTCCATTTATTTGAGAAAATTCGTCATTTTCTGCTTCGTGTTGTCGTTTTTCGGTATATGAAAAATAAGACATCCACTGAAAATAAGTCCTAATGTTATATTTCGAAGTGCAAGTTTATATAAGCACTGTCTTATTTTGAGACACTGTAAAAACAGAATGGAAACAAAAATAGAGTACTCGTTACTGCTTTTCTTTATTGTGCTATATATTTCTACTTCTTGTGAAGAATTTCTATGCGATATAGATTAGGAATAAATCATATACAATGATATCCGTTATGAATCCACTAGAATTAATGAAATTAGCTTTTGAAGAAAATTAACTTTTCCTTTTTAAGAGTGAAATCACGAAATAATACATCTTTTTAATTTGAAAATTGCCATTTTTTCTGTCCTGGAGGATAAAGGCTAATTGGGTTTAAAGATTGGGTCGTGCTCATATACATAAATATCAAGAATCCACTTGTTCCTTAATCTTCCGACCGGTATTGAACAATATATTCCTCTGTTCCGTCATTGTTCACTATATGTTTGGTCTCTTTTCTATTCACACAAAACTAGGTGTTGTTTGGCTGGACAGAGCTTTGACCAGAGTTGACGACGCATTATTCCAAGTGCGGAATAGCAACTGACCAGCCTTTAGCCATCTGACAATTTGTCTCATTTGAATTTGAATATGGCGCTGCAATACAGGTATGATTCTGATTGGAGGGAGTTTTTTGTTGAGGCTGGTATTCCAGAACCTGAATGCACTCAGTATGCCACAACTATCGTGAAGAACCGCATCACTGAAAAAACTGTGCAAACACTTTTTTTATCACCCTCTGATTAAAAATGAGAACGTCCAAAATGAAATGCAAAACTGTAAATGTTGATTATATATTGTTGCTTATCCACCGAATTCTTATTTCGCAAGGGTGTCGTCACATTAGCTAAATAATGGGCCATTGCGTTTTTATCATAATTATCATTTTTATTATTAAGAAAGAAATGGAAGAAAAAGGATATTCTACACAGAAAGAAATATTTTAAGAAAGAAAGACATAGAGTAGGGGAAAGATAGTGAGATGTGGTGATAACTCTAATCTGATTCAATCAAATATAATGAAAAGAAGGAAAGAAAAAATGTGAAAGAGTTAAATCAAGATTATTATACTATTTTCATTGTGGCATTCAGTCTTAAGTAAATATATCAAACGTTGTAATAATTACATTATCATACTGTGGTATATCCACAGGTCTTGCTAGTTAATCATAAACATTTGTAGTGGTAGTGAAACCGAGGGTGTAACTGTTCTCATTGGTGTCAAAACTTTCAGTATGTTCTTCAAAGAAATCAATCTCTTTAACTTGCACTTGTGCTTCTGTGGTGGCATGAACATCCAAATGAAGCTGAACAAAAAGAGGAGAAATATCCAATTCAATCAATGAAATTACAATAGACAAGTAAGTGAAACAAATAGATAACTACAGTGTGATTGAAAATTAACTCCTTATTTTAAACTATAATTTATTTTATACAGTTACATTTTTTCTCAATTCTTTAATGTATGTTCCTTAATATAAATCATTTTTGTGCAAGATGATGCTCCTCCACATTTTTATTGTTATTACATATCAAACGTTGTAATAATTACATTATCATACTGTGGTATATCCACAGGTGTTGTTAGTTAACCATAAACACTTTGAAACGTTACTTCCGATCTTTTAATCATCATCGAGCTAGCAGCACAGACATCTACGACCCTCTCTCACCAACCGTCCCTATCGCCCAATGCCCCATGCAGGTTCTCCGCGCAGCATCCACTAGAAATAATGACATTTTAACATATTTGCTTTTAAAGAAAATTAACTTAGAAAAAATAATTTAAGCGTGAAATCACGAAATAATTTTTTTTTAAATTTAAATTTTGCCTTTTGTGTGTGTGTGTTCCAGAAGTTAAAGTTTAATTGGCTTTAAAGCACTGGATCGTGCTCATAAATATAAATTTTCAAAAAAACATTATCATACTGTGGTATATTCACAGGTCTTGCTAGTCAACCATAGATACTTTAAAACGTTACATCCGATCTTGTAATCATCATCGAGCTGGCAGCACAGATATCTACGACTCTCTCTCTCCAACCGTCCCTATCGGTCAATGCCCCATACACGTTCTCCACACAGCATCCACTAGAAATGATGAAATTTTAGCATATTTGCTTTTAAAGAAAATTAACTTAGAAAAAATAATTTAAGAGTGAAATCATGAAATAATTTTTTTTAAAAATTTAAATGTTGCCTTTTTTGTGTGTGTGTTCCAGAAGTTAAAGGTTAATTGGCTTTAAAGCACTGGGTCGTGCTCATAAATATAAATTTTCAAAATAAAATTCTCTCAATTTCAACTTTGAAAAGTCCAGGTTCAATTTAATCTTATAATATTTATGAGTGAAATCGTCTTCTAATTATTTTCTTTGGCTTAAAAATTGGGTTCAATCTCCTTTCTTTGAGAAATAAAAATAATTAAAAAAAAATACCGATACCAAATGGAAGTCTCTTTAATTCTCTCAGTAAAATGTGTACATTCAAATAACCACATGATTACTTCTTCAAAAAATATCTTCAGTGCTACAAAAGCTAATATTATAATGGAGATTCGGTGTCTGCTTTTAACCGAAACTACTTTACTGCAAATGACACAATACCTTCAGGAATTGTATATGGTTATCAATGAGTATCTAATTTATAGTCAAAATCATTAATACATTGAATAGAATAAATCTTAATTATTAACGATGTCTCTTTGAAAATCCGAATTAGATTTGCCTCAAAACAGCCAATGTTATTAGTGCGTTTAAAATCTTGCAACGTGTCTCATATGTTGCTAGGTTTTCATAATATATGGTATGGTTAATTTGTAAACTGGTTTTTCTTCTCGAACGTATTAAAATCAATGCAATGAATGATTTTATATAGAAAGCAATTAAAATATAATTAAAATGAGTGTAATTATTTTATATGCGTTCTTATTTAACATGTTTATCCTTTGTAAGCTAATATATTTCCTTACATTAAAATATAAATACTTACACTCGAAAGGCATATTCTTGCTAGTCTTACTTATAAAGCATATTTTTCTTATAGACAAGCTTCAATTCTACTCGTACAATCAGGATTTTCTTCGGAGATTGTTTTTTTATATCAAATAAGAAAAGCATATCCATGGCCAGTTTAGTTCAGTCAGTAAAATTAGTGCAATTCTTATGTGCGTTCTTATCTAATTTCGTTAGTTTTTTCTCATCTACCTATTACTAATCTTGTTCCTTATTCATCCAACCGTTATCATCTTATCATACCCTCTGCTCAAAATCGTCCAAGATGAAATATAACAATGTAAATCCCGGTGACGCTTATCGGCCGAATTCTTATTTCTTATGAGCGCTGTCATCTCAGTTAAATAATGGACTCTTCCATTTTTATCATAAAGGAAGAAAGGGAAGAAAAATATAATTAAAAAAGAGAGAGAGTAAGCGAAAATAGAAAGAGGGTTGAGAGAACGGAAGCGATAACGCTGATTTCTTTCAATCGAACATAATGAAAAGATGAAATGAAGGAAAGAAAGAAAAAGAGTGATAGATTTAAGATTCAAATACTTTTTTACATATTGAAGTAATTGCAATAGCATATAAAATATTTTGATAATTAAATTTTCATACTGTGGTATATTCACAGGTCCTGTTATTAGTTATTAAAAAAAATGTTCTATAGAGTACCATTACTGGCGATTAACATGAAAGGATTGGTGATTTGAATTACTGTATGAGAATCAAACGTATGTCAGGTGAAGTAAACATTCGTAATTTCCACATAGAAAATTAAAGATTGCTGTTCCATTGGACAAACTGTTTGCCAACGTAGATAATTAATCACAGAAATATATCATTATGTCAATATTTGAAGAAAATACAAGTTGTCGATAATTCATTTACACAACAAAGTAAAAGTTTGAGTTTTAAAAAATAATCTGTTCACCGACTCCTCTCATTGAAGCTAATAAATAGACAGACCTCTTATAATTCTTTGTGAAATATTAATTATTTTCTCAAAAAATACATACGATTTCTCCTGGAAAATAATAAAACAAAATAATGTATTATTATGTACTATAAGGGCCGGTTTAGCTCAGTCTGTAGAGCGTTCGGCTAGAAACCACAAGGTTCCTAGTTCGGTGCCGGCCCTCGCAAACTCAGCGTTTGAGTAGCACAGGGATCTGTGAGGTAAAGTAAGGAGATGATGGTAGGTGTGGCTCTCCAACTCAGACGCAAAAACAATCTCCTTCGTCTAGCGCTAGTGAAAAGGGGATATACTCCCTCGCTAATACCGACTTTAGGCCACCTTGACGACTTTACTTTACTTACTACTATGTAATATAAGCGGCTACCCGGCATCGCCCGAGTCGAGGGAGCGATAAAAAAATTATTCTCGCCGATCCATTATTACTAATGATCGTGAGTTGGATCCTCGCTGAATGCCCCAGAAAAATCCCCACGTACAAAAAGACCTGATGGGTCGTCAGAGACTTCTTGCACTCATTTTTGAATGAAGAGATGATATGTCCACCTTGCTTACATCTAATGGAGTGAATGATGAGCGAATAAAAAATATTCAACAAACCAATCTCTGTACCTGAACTACATCGGAGAAGGCTGGAATCCTGGTTATTGGGCAGCTGTCCAGTTGTTGGCAGTTCTATGTCATGGAGTCTAGACGCCAACTTTGGGCTGAGGGTTATCTTGCCTTGTGTTATCTGGAGTGTTTAGTAATGACACAAATATACATAAAATCTTCATAAGTTTTGCACAAAAAGCAATAACCGGTTAAATGTAATGTATATATATATATATATATATATATATTTACTTTGTCGTTAATTGTTTTATTTTCGTAGTTTCATGCGGACATACAGACACACACAACTATCCTTTATAAATATATAGATTATTTAATACTAGTAGAATTAAGGATTGTCTTTAAGATAAAAAATATGCTTTTTTAGAAAGATAGTGACACAGCAAGTGTAACATTTGCAAAAGTATCTGATGTATTTACACTGGATGAATAGATAACACGTGGAAGAAGAAGATTAATAACCACATATCTTTGGATCGAAATAGAAGTTATTCTATGACACCATACCAAGATTGGCGTTTAAATGTATTTATGTATCCAACACCTTTGCTACGAGTAGAATACAACACAATATGTTCTTTTGTGGAATACGAATGATTTTTTCCTTCGTCTAGAGTGGTTAAAGTTTCGAGCATCCTCTAATATTTAACCATAGCTGGGGTAGAAAAAATATATTTATGTCTTTCCCAATAGTATAAGTACCAAGTGGAATGTAAACAGCCTCGTCCAGGATATGAACTAAGAACACTGGTTCCATTTTTGACGAAGTTAATCGTTAAACTAGTAGCGTTAATATTTGAAGAAAAAGAATTTGTCGATGAATTATTGGGCTGGGGTTAGGCTTAATTATTGCCGATTTTTTTCAACAAATTTCAATATATTTCATCACATTAAAACTTAAATACTTACGCCTGAAGGGCGCATATTTTTGCTAGCCAAACTAATGTTACATAATTATTAGATTCCTAACACTTATGTACCATTAGTATAGAAACGAAAATGGCTGTTATAATTTGCAGTTGCCGGCCTTGACGGATTGAGTGACTCGGCTTGACCTCAGTCTGACCCTCCTTCTGGGGATACCGTGAGAATCGGTGGAGTAGACCCTCTTCCGGTTTAGATTAGAAAGATATTTTAGTATCGGCCAAACCACGAAAGTGGTAAGTCGTGTTAAGCGCACTGCCGACTCAATCTGCGCAGGTAGTCTGGTGGGGATTTCAGAATAAAATATGATCTAAAGCAAATCGAAGTCTTGTGTTATTATCTAAAAACTACCAATGTCACAGGGCTTCTGATAAAGAGAAATCCCCAATGGAAGACCAGACACGAAGTTCCCAAGTCGAAGTCCAGACGCTAGAAGAAAGAATATACAACACTAAGAAGTGTAATATACAAAAGGTTAATACGAAATGTGCTGTCCTATGAATTCTGGTTGTAAATATTTCCATATAGAAGGGGGTGAGCGCGGGGAAGGGATAACGCTGACCTGTTTCCATAAAACATAGTGAAAAGATGAAAAGAAGGAAAAAATAGTGAGAAAGTTAAATCAAGATTATAATACTTTTTACATATTGAACTATTTAGCAATAGCGCTTAAGTAAACATATCAAATGGTGTAATAACTAGATTATCATACTGTAGTATATTCACAGGTCCTGCTAGTTCAATATATTTAATTACATTAAAACCTAAATTCTTACGTTCGGAGGGTGCATATTCTTGCGAGTCAAACTAATATTAAAAATAAACAAGAAAAACGAGTAATATACAAAACATGTGTTGCCCAATGAATGGCAATATTGAATCTGTCAATATTGATTTGTTACAAACGTCAAAGCACAATTTATTTATTGCGTTTGTACCTAATATAATAAGAAAGAGAGTAGGAGAAAATAGAGACAGATGTTGAACGCGCGGAAGAGATAACGCTGATCTGTTTCAATCGAACATAAGGAAAAATGAAAAGAAGGAAAGAAAGAAAAAAGAGTGAGAGAATTAAATCAAAATTATTATACACATTGAACATATTGAATGAGGCCAGTTTAGCTCAGTCGGTAAAGCACCTAGCACAGAGCCACAAGGTTCTGGGTTCAATACCGGTCGTCGTCAACTCAGCGTATGAGTAGCACAGCTTGGATCTGTGCAGTAACGTGGGGAGCTGATGTTAGGTGTGACGCTCCACTCCAGACGTAGAAATAACCTCCCTAGTCTAGCGCTAGAGAAACGGGATAGACTTCCTCGTTGATACCAATAATAGGCCACTCCGTATAGTTGAATTTTTACATATTGAACTATTTGGCAATAACTTTTAAATAAACATATCGGACCATATGACCTTTAGGCACCCCTTTTTGATCTCGATTAAGAAAGAACATGTTTTTCATTTACACCGTCAATATCCGGTTGTTTTAACAGACAATTTTTAGATTAAAAAAATGATAAAACAAACCCCTAACCCTAACCCTAACAAACAAGGGGATATTGACGGTGTAAATAAAAACATGTCCTTTCTTAATCGAGAGTAAAAAGGGGTGCCTAAAGGTCATATGGTCCGATATGTTTACTTAAGAGTTATTGCCAAGTATACAAGTGGCCTATTTTCGGTATCAGCGAGGAAGACAATCCCCTTTCTCTAGCGCTAGACTAGGGGTTTATTTCTACGTCTGGGATGGAGCGCCACACCTACCATCAGCTCCCCACGCTACTGCACTGACCCAATCGAAATCAAAAAGGGGTGCCTAAAGGTAATATGGTCCAACATATCAAGTGTAATAATTATAATTAGATTATCATACTGTGGTATATTCACAGGTCCTGCTAGTTCAATATACTTTATTACATTAAAACTTAACTGCTTACGTCCGTTGTTTTGTTAATCTAATAAATTAAAAAAACAAGAAAGACGTGAAATATACAAAAGGTTAATACTAAAATGTGTTGCCCTATAAATGGCGATATTGAATATTTCGATATAGATTTGTGACAAACGTCAAAGCACAACTTTTTTTTTTATTGCTTTTGTACTTAAAATTCAGGTCACCAAGGTTCATAAATTTTTCTTTTATGATACAGCGTATTCTCGTTCTGGGATGTTATTTTATATTATTCATTTTTTTTATTCTTTTTTGCAAATATACAGAATTAAACTTAGGAGTCAGCGACGGTCATAAAATGTGTTGTTTGATGTGCATCAGCAATCAATATAGATCGAAGATTCATTGATCCAAAGGGAAACACGTTTCCCGATTATCAATACATAAGGCAACATAATTCATAACACAGGCGGTGACATAATCAATAGAACAAAAAAACAAAAAGGAAAAGGATAAGAAGCGCTCAAAATATTGGAGTTTCTTTTACTTTGTCCAATACAAGGATCAAATACACTATTTACAAAAATATTAATAGATTTGAACTGTATATATATATATATATATATATATATATATATATATATATATATACGGCCGGGTTTGTTTACTAAATAAACGTCCACTTGCCTACTATGGCAGGGGCGTGTAATAGTATCATTGACAAGGTTAATTTCGCAGTGATTGTTCGCTATGTACCGACGGCCGAACGGATATGGTCTCTGACTATGCCTGTGAAGTTCCGGTTTCGATTCCTGTCGGAGGGGAGTCGTTAGTATACATCGCTGAAGAGACTTAATAAAGTCAAAACAGTCTGTACGGTGTTCTGCATAGCGAGCCATCCTTTGCGGGATTTACTTGTCAAGATTATTTTCTATAATTATCGAGTTTTATGCGATACATGCATTTATAATTGCCTTCAAACAAAAATATAAATAATATATATATATATATTTACCAACCCATCTGCACGAGCAGGTTGCGGCAGAAGGTCAAATTCTTAAGCGGAGGTTTGAATTCAGAATTTTCCTTCCCCTAGACTTGTTACCTAGACATGGTTGAAGAGCCCAGTTTGGCCTGCTATTTACCCATAGCTGGAAGGAGAATGGTGGGTTGGTAAATATATATATATATATATATATATATATAATATATATACAGTCATACACACAACGCCCATGAACCCCTCCCTCACATATATAGGAGCATCAAAAAACAAACTACCTCAGAGAGGTTCTTCACAGAACGAATGAACATGCTACTATCAAACACACTCGCCTACCCGGATTTTAACAGCATGTTAAACCCACTATAACACTTGAACATTTATAACTCTTCTATAATGATCACTTTCTAATAATGTATCAACAATTTCTTCAAATAATAAATTTTCTCCTGAAGATGACCGAAGGTCGAAACTAGTTGAGATTAAACAAAATACAAGAAATATTCCTGATTGTCTTAATAATAATTTTTGTTCACACACTATATATATATATATATATATATATATATATATATATTGTAATACATGTACAAGTGATAACCTACTCGAATTTCACCATAAGGATCTTCAGGGTTAAATTCACTGGATTAATCAAGATATTGATTAATTTCAGTCGATTACATGTGTGTGTCTTTCGCAATAAACGGTTCGTTTACAATTAAAGAAATTTGTTTACAATTACAATAAATTCGTTTCAATTACAATAAATTTGTTCTACTAACGTATTGAGCACTTTTTTAATTGTTATATCGCCGCCTTACATTTCTGAATTTTGCATTAACTAACCTTGTGATCATATTCACCGGTAAGTCACTTTTTCCATAACACACACACAACACACACACACACAACATACATATATAATATATAATATATATATATATATATATATATATATATATATATATATATATATATATTACACTGGGCAGTGAGTACATGGATATAGATTGCTGCCCGTTTCTTAATCCCTCGCGGAATATTCTGACCCACTCGCACACCCAAACGCTGAGGTGTTCCCCTTTTGACTTTTTAAAAAATTTCCTTTTCTTAAATAAACTTAATTAGACAATTAAAATAAATAATACCAATCATATATTTATTAAGATCAAATTTATAGTATCAATATGCAAATCGGTTCACACTGTAAGTAAAGTCGTCGGGGTGGCCTAAAGTCGGTATCAGCCAATCAGCGAGGCCATCCCCTTTTCACTGGAGCTAGGCCAAGGAGATTGTTTTAGCGTCTGAGATGGAGCACCACACCTACCAGTAGCTCCTTACTTCACCGCACAGATCCCTGTGATACTCATATGCTAAGTTGGAGAGGGACTGTATCGAACTAGGATCCTTGTGGTTTCTAGCCAAACGCTCTACCGACAGAGCTAACCCGGTTCACACAAAATATATTTTGTCTGTGGCAAGAATGTGAATAGGTGTTTTTTTACTAATTTGGGTATGCTGAACTCAAATTTATAAACAGGTTTGCTCTATCACCTCTAGTTTTCTGTCTTTTAAATAGTCTCATTTTAGTATATACAGAGTATATACGTGCTTATTTCAACGGTTGTAGCAGCTTATTACAGATAAAACAGGATAGATAAAGAACATTGACGGAATAAATATACTTGGATAACACAATGTACACATAGTACCGCAGACAGTTAGAATTGTGTTTTCTTAGATGATCTGCTGTATTTTGCCTCCGGGATGTCACGCAAGAGCATCCAGCAGAAGTCTCTCATCATGCCTGGGTTCCGCTTGCCTTTGTAGTTGCTCTCCATCTTCGTAATGTCTTGGTGGAATCTTTCTCGGTGCTCATCACTCACTGCTCCAAGGTTTGGTGGGAAGAAGTTGAGGTGGTAATGGAGTAAATGAATTTTGAGTGACATTCGCAATACCATATCCTCATAAGTCTTAAGCAACTTCTCAATACAGGCTTGGTAATTGGGTACGAAAGTGTTACCAAGGAAGCCACTACAGACTGACTTAAATGCTTCACATGCTCTCAGTTTCCGGCATAATAACTAAAAAAGAAGACATAAATCACACAATATTAGAAATTAACCCTGAATGCATATACGCCTTTATGTACAGTATGTGTACAAAATGTACAGTATGCATATCTAAAAAAACTAGAGGTGATGAGTAAAAACGGATTTCAAAGCTGAATTCAGCTGCATCCCCAAATTAGGTTAAAACAGCTATTTTTGTGCTTGCCTCAATTTCTTTTTAAACCAATGTAATTGAGGTTTAAATAAAAAATAAAATCATGGATAATGTGACGTAGATAACTAAGAGAATTGTGACTTGAGTAGTGAAATAGTTTCGGTTACAGTCAGAAAAAAACACACAATCTCCATTATAATAAGAAGTAAAATTTCTGAAATTATCAACAAATAATCGCCTCTATTATACGTGTGGAACTATCAAATGGAAATATAATAAATAGATACGTTGAACCAGAAAATTAAAAACACAATCTCAGTTCAACACAAACCATGTATTAATCAAATTGAACATTATTTGTATCGACACCATTTTCACTATAATCCGCCATTGCTTTCATTCTACTTCGATACAAACCAGGGTCAGAGAAATCGGCAAAATGCCGGTAGACATTTTCGACCTAGCTCTTATTGGGGTTCTCCACCTATCAGGTATTTGCCTTTAAGGTACACAGAAAATAGCAATCGTTAGGAAACTGGACCGGTGGATAATGACGAGGAGGGGAGGGACACGGAATTTGTTGCCTAATTGGATCAGAGTTTGTTTTTTTCTATGTGTTTTCTGAATTCTACGTTTTCCCGCATAAAGATGGGGGATTTTTCTATTAACCACTGCTGGCCAAAATTCTTGCAATTTCTCTTGCTTCACTTCCAAATCAATGGTAATTGGCAACCCCGCTGCGGTGGTCTATCAATGTTGCAAGAGGATCTAAATGATTGTTCCCTTAGAACAACATCATTAAAATATCAGGAGGATTTTGGGAATGTGGGCGAATGTTGAATGAGGAGCAACCTTGTCGATACAAATAAAGCCATAATTTCCATTAGAATACAAAAAAAAATGATTCTCGTCAAATGTGAGTAAAATAAAATACATTGAAACGAACAGGGAAATTAATTTCGGTTATTTAGTTTATTTGTTTTAGGGAATATCAACTAATTTATTTAATCTCGAAATTTGATTCATTTCTAAGTGTTAGTTTATCCTTCTCCTTCTCCTTCTCCTCCTCCTCCTTCTCCTCCTCCTCCTCCTCATCATCAAACGCATTTAGCAAGGATATCCATGACAGTCTCTCGCCAAACTTCTTTATCATTTATTATCACAGGGAGGTCGTCTGCGCAGCATCCAGTGTCCCCGCAGAGCTGGTCAATATAGGTTCTTGCTGGGCGGCCCACATTAGCTTGACCATGTGTTGGCTTCCACAGGAGAACGTTGCTCATGAGTTCGTCCTTGCTCCTCCAGCAGTGTCCAGCGTGTCTTGTCCCTCTCACTCGGATAGTTTTTGAGCTATAGGCCAAGTGGCCATACAGTTGCTTCCTTGTGAGGTGCTGTTTCCACGACTTGTTCAAGACTGCACGCAGCATTCTTGTGTAGCTCCTATCTAGTTTATTCTTAAGGCGCCTCGTTATGGTCCAACTGGTATATATATATATACAATATCCGTTTCACTTTTAAAAACTGCACTTTGCCCATCATAATATGTTATCACAAGGAAATTTGATTCATTTCTATTTAATGTGATGCTCTGGTTTTGATCTTTCTAGAAATGTAAGAATTAATGACAGAATTTTTTTTATTCAAATGACCTCCTCCCCTCCCAAAATGTTAATTCCTAAAACACATTAATTTTCAATTAAAAAAAAAAAAGATAATCTATTCATTATAAGATTTATTCCTTGATCAATAAAATACAAAAAAATTCATCATAATTGGACAATTCCGCGATTTTTGAGTATGTATTTAAAATTAATCCTTTAAATCCATGTAAAATATATATATATATATATATATATATATATATATATATATATATATATATATATTATATATATAATATATATATATATATATATATTATATATATATAATATATATATATATAGTATATATATACAATATAATATATATATATATATAATATATATTTTATATATATATATTTATATATATATATTTATAATATATATATATATTTATATATATATAATATATATATAATATATATATATATATATATATATAATATATATATATATATCATCATCATCATGTCGCGCAGGCAGCACGGATATCCAAGACGATCTCTCGCCAACCTTCCCTATCATTCATCGCCACAGGGAGCTCCTCTTCGCTGCAGCCAGCATCTTTACATAGCTGGTCGATATAAGTCCTTGCTGGGCGGCCCACACTGGCATGTCCATGTGTTGGCTTCCACAGGAGAACATCACTTATGAGTTCATCCTTGCTTCTCCAGCAGTGCCCTGCATGCCTAGTCCGTCTCACTCGGATAGTCTGTGAGATAGGGGGCAGGTGACCATACAGCTGCTCCCTTGTGGGATGCTGTTTCCACGACTTGTTCAGAACTGCTCGCAGCATTCTTGTGCAGCTCCCATCTAGCTTATTTTCGAGGCGCCTCGTTAGGGTCCAGGTAGTGCAGCCATACAGTAGTACTGATATGACTACAGCCTGGAAGAGATGTCGCTTTAGCTTGTCAGTGAGATCAGACTTCCATATGACAGACAATTTGTTTGTGGCCATCCATGCCTTTCCTATTCGTGTGTTAATATCGTTATCTGTGGATGAGATATTACTACCCAGGTACGTGAATTGTTCTACTGGCTTAAGGGGCTTACCGTCTAACGTGGAGATGTCTCCTTTCTTTCTGAAGCTCATGAACTCTGTTTTGGCAGAGTTCACATGCAGGCCGATGCTTTTTGCTGCCTCCTCCAGGCTATGCAGTAGTGTCTCAGCCTGTGCCGGTGTATCTGCAAGAAGTGCGAGGTCATCAGCATAGTCTGCATCTGTGACTGTTTGTGCAGGATATCTCCTGCTTCTTGCTTTTCTTAGTGTAAAACCTTTTTCTTTTATGGTATCTAAAGATGTTCGGAGTACATAGTCTAGGCATATTATAAATATATATGGTGCCAATGTATCACCTTGTAGGACTCCGGCGACGATGTCAAAAAAATCCGTATCGCCATCAGGTGAGCGTACCATTGCTTTAGTATCTTTGTAGAGCATCATTATAGCGTCAGTAGTTTCTTTGGGGAGACCATATGCCAGTAGTATTTGTTCCATTTTCCGTCTATGTATAGAATCAAATGCTTTGGAGAAATCTACGAATAGTAATGTTGCCTCCAAATTCTTTGCTCGAACCCCTTCTATGATGCGTCGTACAGTCAGGATTTGAGAGGTTGTGGACCTATTTCTGCGGAAGCCATTTTGGTTTTTCCTGAGGACTTTCTCTATCTCGGGTCGGATTCGATTAAGAAGAAGGGCATTATATATCTTAGCTGCAATGGCAGTAAGGGTTATGCCTCTGTAGTTTTTAGCTATTCCTAGGTCTCCTTTTTTGGGGAATGGGACAATGCATCCTTTCGTCCATTTATCTATTCTGTTTTGCCTATATACTGCGTTGCATAGCCTAAGAAGTATGTCATTGAACTTACCTGACTTCCATACATCGGGGGGTATTTCGTCAAGTCCTGCAGCTTTTCTGCCTTTTAGTTTTTTTAGGACTTCGTTGAGTTCTTCTATTGAAAAATCCCCTAGTTTGATATCTAATTGTCTATCTATGATTTTTTGGATGTTATTTTCTATGATTTTAGGTGGGTTCCCAGAAGTTTCTGGAAGTGGTCTTTCCATTTCTGAAGTCTATCTTTTTGGCTGGTTGCCTTTAGCTTTGATCTAGAGGTACCTTTCCTACCGCTAATTTCGTTCACTGTTTGCCAGGCTAATCTCGATTGTCTGTCTTCCACTGATTGTCTGATATTACTTATTTGTGCTTGGATATATTCTATTTGTTCTTTTTTGTATATTTGGTTAGTTCTATATGGGCTTTCTTAAGGTTGTGTAGATTGGTGTTAGTTGGTTTTATTTTATTGCGTTGGGCTGCTTTTTTTACATCGTTTCTCCTTTGTCTAACTGCTTCAGTCTCCCAAGGAACAGTGTGTTTAGCACTTTGTTTGGTTGGTACGCACTCGGCTGCTGCTTCTAGGTGTGCACTAACAAAGTTTTCGTATTCTTCGTTTGGTGTGAAGCTTTCAGATGACTCCTGGAGGATATTGAATTTATTTCTTACTGCTACAGCGTAGCGATTGCCTATATCGCTGTTAGCAAGTGTCGACCAGTCGTATCGTATGTGTTTACTTGTTTGTTTTTTGTTTCTACGTAGGCTTAATCGTAATTTTGCTGTGACTATTCTGTGATCGGAGGATACTCCTTCAAAGGAGGAATACGCTTCGCAGTTCATTGTGCTATTTATCCATTTTTTGTTTATTAGGATGTAGTCTAGTTGCGCTTTTGTGCTATTTGGGTACGTGTATGTCCATAGTTTGCCCTTCCGTTTTTGGAATTTGGTGTTTAGACAAACAAGCCTGTTCTCAAGGGAGAACTCCGCTAAGAGATCACCGTTCCTGTTTGGGGTGTTATGTAAGCTGAATCTATTGTTTTCGTTTCTTCCTACCTGTGCATTCATGTCTCCCCAATGATCAATACATTATGTTTGGGGGTGTGCCGACATAGAGAGGATAGCCCATTGTAAAATGTTTCGATGTTTGTTTCATCGCTGACATTTGTGGGGCTGTAACATGAGACTATAGTCAGGCAGGATTGCCATTAAACGTGGCGCTCATGATTCTAGGTTGAATTTTTTTCTATGCTGTTAAGTGATTTTAGTGCTCGAGGGCTAAGAAGCATTCCTACACCTCCTATAGTGGCATTGACAGAGTTTTTCCATGCAGATGCTGACACAAACGTCCAGCCATTTCCAGATTCATGGTATTTTATTTCTATATCACCATGGTAAAGTCTGTGTTCTTGTACACATATGATGTCTATATTCTTTTCGGCTGCGGACGCCGTGAGTTCAGGGAGTTGACCTATCGTTTTTAGTGTTCTAACGTTAAATGTTGCTAGCTTGAGAGATTTTTTACTGAGGTAAATATATAATATATATATATATATATATATATATATATGTTCTTGTAAACGTTGTTTGTTTGGTCTTTTGAAGCATTGGAAAAAAGAACAAAAACAAGAAAGACAGAATTTTAATATTCAATTGTTCTTCTGTTCCTGGTTTGATCAATTCCGATATTTCGGGTGAACATTCACTCTTTTTCAACGTATATGAAACGGTCTGGAGAGAAAAAAATGAAATGATATATATATATGTACCAAGAGTCTTAAGATTGTAGAAGTGGCCTTCGTCTGTGAAGAAGTGGCAATCACCACATACACACACACACACACACACACACACACACACACACATATATATATATATATATATATAATATATATATATATATATATAATATATTAAAGGAGTTCGTCATAATCAATGATATCAGGATCTTATTATTTCTATTAGGATATTATAACAGTCATAACGGATATTATTGAATATTAGTCATTACCAATTTTTTAGCATTAAGAATTCCTTTTGAAGAATACAATTAAAGAAAATGGGTGCACCTCACATATACATTGATCAAAATTTACTTTAAGCTACACGACTATTGAAATTCGATTTTAGCTTTCAGAATTTCATGATGCATTGGTTCATTCCCACCTTTCATATTGTCCGATGAAAGCTGACACGTTGAAAATATACTCGACTAGATTGTTTCTCGTATTCGGAAATTCAGGTCACCAACATTTTAAAAACTGATTCCTAGACGAGAAGATTCATTTTTATAAAGACACCTTTTCTCCATTTTTTTTATATTATAAATACTAGCAAATATATGCACCCCCCGAGTGCAAGTATTTAAATTTTAAGGTAATAAAATAGTATATTGAATTATAAAGGCTAATGAAACTAAATAAAAATACATAAACAGATTTGAAACAGATGCGGGTATAATCGAAAAATAGAACAACTGAAACTCCCGTCTTTCATTGCTAATTTTTCCTTATTTACATATCTAGTTAAAATAGAAGGTAAAGAATAAAAATATACATATTTCTTCTTGTTAATGGATTTCTTTTAAGATTTATACCCGATATTTTTGCTCATATTCATTAAGATAAAACCAAACATTTGAAATCAATAGTACTAAGCATATATTTATTAAAATCATTTTTTAATATATCACTATGCAAATTAGGCACTATTTTCTTTATATATAAATACAATTGCATGTTATTAATATGTACATATAGCCAACAGTATTAATAATGTAAAACACTTTTATTAGTAATTGAGGTTTAGATAAAAATAAAATCATGTAGAATGTAAAATAAATAACAAAGGGAATTATGGCTCGAGTAGTAATATACTTTTGGTTACAGACAGAAAATACACACAATCTCCATCATAATAAGATATTGCAAATATAGAGAATCGTGATCACCTGTCATAAATCCTGCCGTTTGATCTGCGCCATCAATCAATAACAATCGAAGCTTCGAGTATCCAAAGGAAACACGTTTTCCGATATCGATGCATTGATCATCAACATTTATTACACAGCTGTGGGCAAATTAAACAATAAGCATTGCTTAAAAATCGAGACATTTTATCAACGACATTGAGGCAAATTATGAATTTTTATTAAGAGTTTGTGGATTACTATTGCGTTACAGTCATACTTTTAATATTATCCTTTCAAAAAATGGACTGTTGTGTAGTTTTTGGGTAACCCTGAGTTAGGAAGAATCGAACACAAATCAGATTGTTCTTTTGTCAAACTACCACTTTATTATCGCATTGATTTCCCAAGTATTAACTGGTCAATGTGTGATGAAGGGAGGACATGATTTATTTACACGCCAACTGTCAACTTAGCTCTCTGATCTGATTTCTTTCAAATCTTATTCTAATATATCACATCTTATCTATTTATCAAACTTCTCATACGTTTTTTGTATGTCAGCAGTTTTCTGTTGATTTTTAGTGACGTAAATAACCTAATTCCATCCTCGGATATTTGTATTATTTGGTTTTCCACATCTCTAAACAATCCTGTTGACAGTCAGATTAATAATATTAAAAAAATATTATCTCTTTCCTTCCCAATCTAAAACCAAAATCATGAATTATTGTAACGTAGTAATATGGTTACGTTACCAAGAACGATATATGTTATATAGCGGGGCTTGTCAACGTGTTTCCAAATTCACGGCACTAAAAAGATATTTGTTACGCAGCGGTCGTCATTGTCGATAAAAAAGGTACAACACGTGAGATTTATGGTCACAAGGGCTTAGCTTTTATTTTCGGGCTCGTCTCGTGGCTCTGTTCGGAGAGGAGGAAAGGCAGAGAGAAAGAGAGAGAGGACACTGTTAAATTACTGTAATCTCACACTAGGGACCAGAGGCCCGTCGCACTCTACGCCGCCGGAAACCAAAAAGAGGCCGATCTTGTTGTTCGTCGTTCCTCGTCAACACGTGACTTCCGGTTCTGGTCAACCCCAGAAACTTCCAGTTGGCTTCCAATTCTCATCCGGGGATCCTACCTCGGTCAAATTCCCGGCAACCCGCTGTGTGTCCATTACTCCTTTCTTTTAACATTTACTTTCTTATTTCTTCTTCCTCTCTTTCTATAGCAGTCCGCCCAAAACTCCGGACCTTCATAATCATGTTACATTATCAAATACATAGAAAATTGTTTAAGTTTCCTAATTTTATTACATTACATCCCTTGCCCGCCAAGAAATTCTGCTCTCTGGGGCTATGTGACACAAAACGTCATTATCTACCGTGTTTACTAAACAATACATATAATGGTCATTAAGGAACATGACCAAAGAAGGATATAACGTGAGAGCCCCAAAGTCAACACTCATTCGCTCTGTGTTACCGACTAGCGCGGACATGAACCCTAAAAAACCCATGTAGCATCACATACACATAACATATATTTTCCAACCACTCCGCACGAGCAGGATGTGACGCAAGGTCAATTTCTTAAGCGGAGTTTAACAGGTTTGAATCCAGAGTTTTTCTTCCACTAGACTTGTTACCTAGCCCGGGTTTAAGACGCCAGGCTATTTACCCATATCTGGTTGGAGAGTAGTCGGATGCATACCTTTTCCAATTGTATTAGCGTTATGTAAAATACAAACAGCCTCGTCCAGGATTTGAATTCGAGTCGTCGGGTCGGTTCCCTACGACTCTAACCATTGGACTACTCTCTCACACACACACACACACACACACATATATATATATATATATATATATATATATATATATATATATATACCAACTCCTTCGCACGAGCTAGATACGATACAAGGTCAATTTCTTAAGCGGTTCAAATTCAGGGTTTTCCTTTCATTAGAGGCCCGCTACGAATTTTCATCATACAGCGTGTGATAGCACGTGCGATACCTTGCCCTCATCAGCTGCCAACTGGATGTTATTTGTTGGTTAACAGAACTCTTAAGATGGGTGGTGAGCAAAAAAGAAAGCTTCTGGTCCAAATAAGTACAAGTAGATTTCTGATTGCGCTTGGGCCATTGAATTCTTGGCTTGCTAGGAATGTCTCCAGGCTGCTGTCGCTCAGCAATAGGCTCCTGGACAGTGGGTGTGTTCCTGGTTCATAAGCCCATCGTTCGATTTACATTCTATAGGAGAATTACGTCGTTCGCACCAATGTGTGGTCTTTTGAACACATTCCACGAGAGTATATTGGTGAGATTATGAACTTTTCAGCCAACACACAGAGAGAGAGAGAGAGAGAGAGAGAGAGAGAGAGAGAGAGAGAGAGAGAGAGAGAGTAGAGAAAAAGCGAAAGATTGGTGGTTTAAAATTTATTTAAAAAATATCCTTATGAAGATAAATCAATGTACATTTCAGAATAAAAAAAAAATGTTAAGATTTAATTTCCTCCCGACTCCAGTGATTAGTTTTCTAAACCGTCAAGAATGTTATTTGTTCACTATTTGAATATCCGTCTACACCTGATAAGAGGTGCCATCTTAAATCGCAGACATGGCGCTTTACCCCCCGAAAATGCCAAACACCCCCTTCGTTAATCAATATCTATTTTACAATCTTTGTTGCCAATTATGTTTTTTACACCGAATCGTTAAAAAGATACCAGAGCAGATATACACCAATTACTTTTTCTTTTTTTTTTCTTTTTTTTACATTTATCATCAATTTCGTACTATTTAACAAAATATATTCCAGAGTTTGGCAGATAAATATTCCGAAAATGTGTTACATATGCTAAATCTGTTTATTCTAAAATATTTTTAAGATTCTTTGTCTTAATTTACAAATAATACTTTGGGGGTAAAATATGAATACGGCACTATATAGAAATTTGGATGTTTACATTTGCGTATCGGTGTCTATGTAATAATAATAATAATAATAATAATAATAAGATGAACTGTAAACCATATATAATGTTGAATAGCATATAATAATATATGCATATAGAACGAAACGCATAATTGAATCACATCCCAGCAAGAAGACCAGATCTAGTGTTGATAAACAAAAAAGAAAGAACTTATCAACTGGTGGATTTTACAGTTCCAGCAGATCACAGGGGAAGCTAAAGGAAAAAATGAAATAATGGACAAATATCTAGACGTTGCCAGATAACTGAAAAGTTATGTAACATGAAAGTGAAAGTGATACTAATTGTAGTTGGTGCAATGGAACAGTCCAAAATGATTGAAAAGGGTTTGGAAAGTTTGGAAATCAGAGGAAGGATTGAAACCATTCAGAACACTGCACTGCTGCAATCTGCCAGAATACTCAGAAGAGTCCAGGAAACCTGAGGAACTTGCTGTCACTCAGATTCCAGTGTAAAACCATCAGCTAATGCTGATGTGAAAACTCAAAAGGAGTAAAATAATAATAATATATACGGGTTAGCTCTGTTGGTAGCGCGTTCGGCTATGAATCGCAAGGTTCCTGGTTCGATGCCGGCCCTCACCAACTCAGCGTATGAATAGCACAGAGATCAGAGTTGGTGGTAGCTGTGTTGCTCCACCTGAGATGCTAGAATAATCTCCTTGGTCTAGCGCTAGTGAAAAGAGAATAGACTCCCTCGTTGTATGGTTGATACCGACATTTTTCTAGGTGTTTTGTGTGTGTGTGTGTGTGTGTGTGTGTGTGCACCTAGTAAAATGCTCAATGTCATTTTTCGATACATACGCACACACACACACACACTCACACTCACATTCACACACACACACACCATAAAAGAACAGAATTTGACGTCATATTTCAAACGGTCTACCTTTCCAGCGTTTTCTTCTTCAAATTTCAAATTTTGAACAGATTGATAAACAATGACTATCACAGTTTTCTCATTATTCTGTGATACATTTTTTTTCCTTTCCTTATATCAACAAAAGCCCTGAAGAAGATCTACTTAGATCGAAACACTGGCGTCGGCTATAAACTTACCACTCATTTATTTAAACCTGTGTTTTTTCAAATTTTCACTATTCTACATACCGTCGGATGCACTTCCATTTCTCTTCACACACACACACGTAAGCTGTGACGTAGAGCTATGACGTAGTTTTTGTTACAGACAGAAATACAGACAATCTCCATTATTAATAGATTATTATGTTTACCACCTACTCCACACGAGGAGGATGTGACACATGGTTAATTTCTTTAGCGGAGTTTTACAGGTTTGAATTCAGAGTTTCTTTCTCCTAGACTGGTTACCTAGCCATGGTTAAAGAGCCGAGTCTGACCTATTATTTACCCATAGCTGGAGGGTGAATTGGATTCATACCTTTCCCAATGTATTAGCGCCGTGTGAAATGCAAAGAGCTCGTCCAGGAATTGAACTCGTATCGACGAGTCCACTTCCTAAGACTCTAACCATTAGACTATGCGCCTCCTATATTATTATCATATTGTCGCTCTATCACAGATATTGAGCACCCCCTAATAAATAGGGAAAATATAGGCCTACCACTTACTCACCCAGTCAGATAATGATAAAATACACAATAGCTATATCTATCTCTCTCTCTCTCTCTCTATATATATATATATATATATATATTATATATATATATATATATATATTGTGTGTGTGTGTGGGGGGAGGGGGGTGCATTCTTTGTTAAAAAAAGTAGGCAAGTAGGAATTTATGGTTATTTCCTTAAATCCGAACGTTCTCCCCTATTTCTAACCAACCATGCACTAAGAAAAACTGCTGTTTGTACATAGAACACTCTCCCGCTACACGTACGTATACACACAATCATATACACATGTACGCGCGCAATCTTCCCTTGTGTACTAACACACACACACACACACACACACACACACATATTATGCTTTTATATGCAGGTCCCTGCATTTGTTGCAAAAGACTAATTCGATTGAGTTTAGTATCTCACATTTTATAGGTCTGAAACAGTCGTACTTTACTGACTCTTTCTACTGGAAATACAATCTAAAGTTATAACATTGTTATGAAAGTACATGCTACAAAATATTAAAAATTAATAACAGAACATAACTCGTACAAGTATCTACTGTGTCAGTTGCGTCATATATAATGTTCATGGAATATAGGAAAAAATCAACTCACTGCTTGTTCAATTCAATGGAAAATTGTTTTATGATTCTTTTGCATAGAGCATTCGAATTTTTTGCAATTTTTTTCCGCATTTACCCGAAATGAAAGATACGGAATCTAATCGTACTTTACAGATTCCTCACACCACACACACACACACACACACACACACACACATATATATATATATATATATATATATATATATATATATATATGATGGAAAAGGTGAATTACCGGTGAATATGGTCACGATGGTTAGATTGTGCAGCATTCAGGAAGATAAGTCAGTAATAAAACAAATACAAAGTGATCAATACGCTAGTAGAGCAAATATATATATATAGTGACCGAAAGATACATACATTCTTATGTATTTAATAGTTTAAAAACACCAGTCCCCGCATCAGCTTACAGTGGGCGAGGGGATAAGATATCGGACTACCATGCGGTCAGTCTGAGTTCGAACCCTACCCAAGGATAGTTGTGTCTAGCCACACTGAAGAGGCATGATATGCCGAAACACGTGTCTGTAGATGACTTATTAATATATATATATATATATATATATATATATGTAGATAATATGGGTGCTATTATTCTAAGCAGATAGTTCTCAATATCTTTGATAGAGCATTTATATTTTAGTTACGATAGCGTGTATATGGAGTCATCCCCGCTTAACTGACAGTTTCTCGTCAATGCTATCTTCGCATTGGCTAGAAACTGTTTGTAACCAGGTGTTGACTCCATTTCCTGGCTACCTTAACTCAAATATATATATATATATATATATATATATATATATATATATATATATGTGTGTGTGTGTGTGTGTGTGTATGTGTGTGTGTGCGTTGTCTGTATTATAAAAATAAAAATACTAGATTTTTAAGCATGAATGAGCGTTGAATTTTAATGTTAAAATATATTAATATTTATGAAATACAGCTGACTTACCCGTTACGTTCGAATTAATAATATAAATGATACTGGACTGAGGAAATATTTCGACTAATTGTTTGCCAATTAAAGAAGAGTAGTACTTTGATGTAAATGTTTTTGAACTTATATGCATATATATATAGTACATACACACACACCCACACACACACACACACACACACACACACACATATATATATATATATATATATATATATATATATATATATATATATATTAGTTTAATATAAGTGTTTTTGTGTACGATAAGTTTATTTCCATTCTTGATCAACTTAAGTAATTGTGATTTCGTAGAAATCGATCTCCGTATCATGAATTCCTTTTTCTTTTTTTTTCTTTCTTGCATGTTTTATGTATCACAATTCTTCTGTTTTTATCTTTCAATCAGTTGCCTGACACATATTTGTGATCTACTCTCCTGGAAATAGAGGGGAATTAGTG
>CM042139.1:9471407-9481407 GCA_023376005.1 Doryteuthis pealeii | reverse complement strand
ATTTATTTCTAGTTTGATTATGTTTTGTTTTAATCTAAAAACCCATTTTTCACTGTCCAACCATTAAGTGCACATAGCGGTGCATCATTAAAATTAGATGGAAAGAAAAGAATAGAAATATTATTCCATAAGATTAAGGTGTTTTTCTAACTTGATAGATTGATTAAGTCAGAAAATTTCAGAGAGAGAGGGGAAGAGAGGGAGTGAAAGAAAGAGAGAGAGGAGAAGAGAGAGAGAGAGAGAGAGAGAGAGAGAGAGAGAGAGAGAGAGAGAGAGAGAGAGAGAGAGAATGTTTGGTGCTTGTATTGATTTATATTTCAGTCAGCCAGGAAGACTGTTAAACCCTCATAACAAGCAAAAATAGAGTAACACTATTTAATATCAATCCAAATTGGATTGTATCGTAAAAAAAGTTAATTCATGATCGATTCTTTGATTTTACGGGATGTCAACCCATCTAGGATTATTTTGTGCCTGCTGGAGTCTGTAACATTTTATTTTCAATGAAACAAAGGCTGCATGACTATTTAAAATAATCCTTCTTTTCGGGTTTCCGCCCTGTCGGCCCGACTGCATCTCTGCAGAGGGGCAAGACTCCCCCAATGGGGACCCTGTTGGCCGTAGTGGCGACCGTGATGCTTAAGGATAGAGCCCGGTGATGAGCAGTTCAATGAATGCAATACTCCACTTTGGCCCTATCTTGGGCTAGACGGGCGGTCGGAGAGGCCCCTCCGATCAATCGGCTGGTCACGTCAAGCCCTAGCACCTATATGATTTTCCCAACCCTATTGCCCTTATGGCAAGCCCCAACCCCTTTTTATCATATGGGTGCTAGAAGGCGGTGGCTGCGGGTCTACATGTCCTGGGAATGACTTAAACTCTATCTGATGTGAGCTTCCAGTTTTGGAGGTTGGGGAATGTGGAGCACCCCTTCAGCACCATTGCTCCCTGGTCCACTCTGACCCGGAGTGTAGTACCTGTTAGGGTCCCATCTATGGTTAAATAGAAAAATGTATTTATAAAAAATTGTATAATTCCATTAAGAATTTATTTATTTCAAAACTTTACCGGCATTAAATGACCCACTGAGGTTGATATGCCGTAAAACAAAACAAAAACAAATCTTTTCGGGTTTAGCTTAAAAGTAATTTGGCATAAGTTTCCATACATTGATTCTGGAATATATCATGACTGAAACCCTGAAAACTCAAAATTCCAGATGATTTGACAGACACAACCTAGTCTAAATAAATAATTTCTAAACACTACGTTGACCCCAAAAAAGTGGGGTGACTCAAAATAGGTGCATGTAAAAACATATTCTTGGTACATTATCCGGTGCCTGATTCGGATAGTGCCGTGACCATTAAGAACGCTTTTTGGTTATGCGTTAAATTACATCAGATGCAATTTACTGTCTTAGCCTACATGCATATTATTGGCTGCTGTTGGGGGTCTTACCCTTCTGCAGAAGACGCAACCAGCGTATACGAAATCCCGCTGGCAGGTCGTTAAATCTTGTTTAGATAAAGAGATAATGAAAAAATAAAAAAAAGAAAAATGAGAAATCTGACAACTTAGGATTATTCTCATATACTCCACACGTACAAACGTACACCTCTCTCTCACACACACACACACACACAATAGTACCCACACGCATTCTCATGGAGCAGTAAACCTAACATTAGCGCCCATTTTCGGCTGGGACTGCCGAATATGCCGACACCAAAATGAAATAAAACCCCTCCCAATAGAGAATTTTGGCAATTCACTTTTAACATTTTAAAAATGTCTGCCTTTTCAAAGCAGACACAACGGCATCTTCTAGATTATCTTTCTCATTTAAAATTAAAATCAACATACGACCTAATTTAGCTATTTTCTGAGCTTATATATATATATATATATATATATATATATATATATTATATTATATATATATATATATGGAGTAAATATGGAAATTAGATCCGACAATATAAGAAAATTTGAAAAAACAAGTATTCCGAAAATGGGAAGAATTTAATAATCGATGTTTAAAACATTTCGGTTACATTGAAACTTCATCAGGATGTCTCTTGGGGTGAAGAAAATGATGGATGTTTTTATATGTGACAGGAGATGAAAATCTTTTTAGTTATGTAACATGTAACTATGTAACCGAAATGTTTTAAACATCGATTATTAAATTCATCCCAATTTCGGAATACTTGTTTTTTCAAATTTTCTTTATATATATATAATATATAATATATATATATATATATATATATATATATATATACGTGCAAACTATTTACTTACAAGTCATATCAACAAAAGCAAACACAAAAAACTAGATTTGGCATTAGATAACCCGCAATGTTTGATAACTTATTAAAGTAAATAATCAAGCAACTAACTTACTAATTTCTACCAATCAATACACATGAAGGTAAGTAAAAACCTATACACAAACAAATCCACGTACGCACATGTGAGCACATAGAGGTACACATAATCACAAACACATAGACGCACGCAAACACATGAAAACATCTCCACGCACACAACATTATTAGTGTCCTCTTTATGATGTTAAACTGCATCTAATAATGAAGTTCCAATTTTAAGCTCTGGGGAGTGTGGAGTACCCGTTTATCACCATTGCATCCAGGTCCAATCTGACCCACAGTAGGGTTCCATCTATGAGTTAAATAGAAAAAGTGTTTAAAAAATTGAGTTAAAAAGAAATAAATACCCATCAAGAATGAAAAAAACAAAACGTTTCCGGTATAAAATCATCCTACACGGTTGATATGCCATTAAATCTGACCAAAACAAACAACCAGCAACCCTTAATTGAACATTAACATCAATAATTCATTCACACATATTTTAATTGACATTGAAGATATGGACTGTTTTGTTGTTCAGGTTAATAAGTTTTTTACTGAAACCTTAATGTCCAGTTATATTATCATCCTAAAAAATAATCATCTCAGGCAGACAGTTTCTAATGGAAAACTGTCAAGAATGACAGTAGACAATTTTGATAACATTTGATTAATGAACACCACCATCATTTATTTAATGCTTTCATTCGGAACGCTAAAATTATCAAAATCAATGTGAAATTCTAAAATTATGCCATAAAATTTGCATAATATTGATTATCAAAATTTGATGCTTATCTTATATTCGTAGGATTTAAATCCAACCCAAAGTCATAATCCCCCTATTCTTTCATCTTTCGACTTCGAAGTGCCATCATCAGGGGTGATGTGTTCCATTTTTTTCAAAGTATATTAATGGATGTGGACTGGGAGGAGGAGAATTGATATATATATATATATATATATATATATATATATATATATATATATAGTAGGTTACATGATAATTTTTTTGTTTTTTTTTTAGGGTTTCCTTTCAGTTCTTCCAAGACTAAGTAGAGGAGGGTCAGTTAGGTATAGCCAGTGGAGCAAAGTCAGTCTGAATATTATTCAACTTGTTAATCTACTTAAATCGTAGGCCATTTCATGGCAATGAGCCAGTCCATCTAGTAGAGTGCTGAATGGGATGTTAGCTACTCTACAATATAACGTTGCAGGCTTTCAATTGAAAGGAGTTGGTAGTAATAGTAATGTTTCTATAGTTATCTTCTTACTGCTCAACTATTCTCTTGGCTTAATCGGGGGTGGGCTCTGCTGTTCTGGACCGGAGTAGCTGGTATTTCTTGATCTGTTATTGGACTGGCATTTTCGGCTATTCTTCGACTCTGTAAATTACTTTGGCCGTCTTCAAGATGTCTAGTCTTGCGTCATTGCTTACTTTTTAATAACATAACAAGACGTTCTTGTTTTTAAAAATTTTAACCCAAGTAAGTTTTACTAGGAGAACAGACACGCATCTTGAAGACATCAATGTGTCTGTACCCTCCAAACACTCATATCAGACTTCCAACATAACTCTCTCTTTCTCTGACATTCTTCCGTGCCTTGTGCTGACCAATTAGATATCGACAGGTATCCTTTCATACGTCATTCCATAATCTATTGTAGCTTTCCCCTCTTATCTACAGTTGTTTCGGTTTTTCAATCTTATTATATTACATTAGTAACTTCATTTATATAATGACTTTCGATTCAATCAACGTTGAATATCACCTGAAGAACCTCACATTGATGAATTAGCCTTTCTGAGACATTTTCAAGTTCTGGACCGGAGTAGCTGTAATTACTTGGTCTGTTATTGGGCTGTCATTTTCGGCTATTCCTCGAGTCTGGAAATTACTTGGAAAATTTCTAGGATATCTTGTCTTTTCTTGTTGATAGTTTTTAATAAAAACGCAGGACGCTATTTTTTATTTATTATATCCCTAGTAAAAATGCTTTGGAGAACAAACGTTATTGTTTGAAATTTGCTGGGTATAATGTTTGGGACTCTTCTTTCATATTCTTCATCCATTTGTGTATGTTTGCTTCCCGAATACAGGGTTACTCAGTGGCTTTGCCAATCTGTCATTGATGGATGTAAATTTTTTAGAATCACAATCCATGCATACCATCATAGCACAAATATTATTATTATTATTATTATTATTATTATTATTATTATTATTTACTCCTTTTGAGTTTTCACATCAGCATTAGCTGATAGCCTTTCACTGGATTCTGAGTGACAGCAAGTCTCCTCAGGTCTCCAGGACTCTTCTGAATATTCTGGCACATTGCAGCAGTGTAGTGTTCTGAATGGTTTCAATCCTTCCTCTGATTTCCAAACTTTCCAAACCCTTTTCTAATCCTTTTGGGACTGTTCCAAGCGCACCAACTACAATTGGTATCACTTTCACTTTCATATTCCATAACTTTTTCAGTTCTCTGGCAAGGTCCAGATATTTGTCTATTTTTTCCTTTTCCTTTAACTTCACCCTGTGATCTGCTGGCACTGCAAAATCCACCAGTTGACAAGTTCTTTCTTTTTTGTTTATCAATACTAGGTCTGGTCTTCTTGCTGGGATAATGTGATCCGTTTTTATTTCAATGTCCCAGAGAATTTTATGCGTTTCGTTCTCAAGAACAGATTCTGGTTTATGCATATACCATTTTGTTGTATGGTCAACATGTAATTTTTTGCATAATTCCCAGTGGATCACCTTCCCAACCCAGTCGTGTTTAGTTTTGTATTCTCGTTGTGCTAGTTTGCTACATTCGCAGAGTATATGGTTAACAGTCTCATCTCTATTAACGCAAAGTCTACATTTACTATTTTGTTGGGTCTTATCAACTTTCGCTTTGATGTAGTTTGTCCTTATGGCATTATTTTGTGCAGCAATTATAAGTGATTCTCTTTTTATTATTATTATTATTATTATTATTATTATTATTATTAGGTTTTTACACCAACTTGAGCTGGTGTTTCACAAGAAGCTGAGTGAAAACCAGTCTCTCCAGCACTCCAGGATTCTTCTGAGTATTCTTCCTGATCTTAACAATGCTCAGATTTGTGTTCCTCCAGACTCTTTTTTTAAACCTTTGGAAACCCTTGCTCGGGCCTCATTTATTATTGGTACGACCTTTACTTTCATATTTCACAGTTTTCACAGTTCTCTGGCAAGGTCCAAGTATTTGTCTATTTTTTTCGCTCTCTTTCACTTTCACTCGATGATCCACCGGAACAGCAAATTATTATTATTATTATTATTATTATTATTATTATTATTATTATTATTATTATTATTTGTTTTGTCTGTTTCCTAGCAAGATCAATGTACTTGTGTATATTTTTGCCTTCTTTACGTTCTCTTTGCGGTTAGTTGGAGCGGCAAAATACAATATATGACAGGGTTTTTTACTTGTTAATCAACACATCGTCTTTGTTTTCTTCCTTTTATATGTCAAAATTCCAGTCTTATATTCTAGGACACACACACACACACACACACACACACACACACACACACACATGAGAACAAAGACACCTAAACACACACACACATACAAACAAATGCCCACAGCCATGTCATAAAACTTTTTTTTTAAAAGTCAGACATATTTTTCAATCTGAATGAGATCCGGACTGTTCACTAATCAAATTCCAGAAGGTGATTATCTTTTTTATGAGTTAATATAATTGCATTAATCTGTGTTATAATTCCCGAAGCAAAAATATGAAACAAAGAATATATACGTGAATGGAGGCGTGGGTTGTAATGGATACTGTCATAAGAAATGTACTCGTCGCACTAATAACCTTGGCAAAGGTATGTATCCAACTATTCTCCCTCCAGCTATGGGTAAATAGAAGGGCAGAGCTCTTTCACCTTGGCTAGGTAACCAGTCTGTGAGGAGGAAAATTCTGAATTCATACCTATTAAATCCCGCTTAAAAATGATCATGTGCCGTTTCCTGCTAGTGCAGAATGGTTGGATAATCCTGATAAGCCATTAGAGGAAACCTAGGTAGCTATTTTCTTAATCCTTAGGTCCTTATATATGTTAAGTATCTGGTCGGCATCCTTAGTTCCAGATGTAATAAGTAAGTAAGCTAGCCAATAAGAATCCGGTGTTAGGGTATTCTTTGTAAGTCTGTCGTCCAAGATAATCCAAGTATCAATGACATAAGCTCAGAATATGGTCTCTATTAATACAGCATAAGCAGCAGCAGCAGTGCCAGTGATTGGACAATAGAAATGCCTTCGGTGGTCACGTGGTAGTCAACGAGTCTATATCTAGGTTGCCCATGCCTTATATCCAAAATAGTTCAACAATATATAATATATATATATATATATATATATATATATATTCTATAAAAAAGAAGGTTTGCAAAAAGGATTATGTTTTAAAAAAAATATTATAAACTTACATATGCGGCACGTGTTTCAGATCTGTTATCTTCTTCAGGCATTGAATAACTATATTTTGGCAGAATATGTATATGTGTGATTTCTGATATTTGATAGGCTGTGTGTGTTTTTGTAACTTTATTTTAAAACATAATTCTTTTTGCAAACCTTTTTTCATAGAATATCTAATGTTCTCCCGTTGGACCCATAACAACACTTTATATATACTAGCAAATATATGCACCCTCCGGGTGAAAGTATTTAAGTTTTAATGTAATAAAATATTGTATTAAATTAGAAAGGCTAATGAAACTAAATAAGAAATACAGATAAAAGATTTGAAACAGAGGTGGGGTATAATAAAAGATTTGAAACAGAGGGAGTATAATAAAAGTAGAACAACTGAAACTTACTCTTCCATCACTCTCGTCTTTCATTGTTATTTTTTTCTAATTTAAGTATTTTAGTTATAAGAGGAAGTAAAGAATAAAATGACAGTTATTTTATCTTGTTAATGGATTTCATTTAAGATTCATTGAAGAGATTTTTGCTTATATTCATTAAAATAAAACCAAACAGTTAGAAATCAATAATACTAAGCACATATTTATAAAATTCGATTTTTTAATATTAATATGCAAATTAGCCTTCCCATTCACACTGTAATCCGCTATTTCGTTGTATATATAAATATATGTTGTCAGTATGTAGACATAGTTAACAGTAAATAATGTAAGACTATTTTATTAATAATTGAGGTTTAGATAAAAATAAAATCATGGAGAATGTGATGTCAATAACTAAGAGAATTGTGACTTGAGTAGGAATATAGTTTCGGTTACAGACAGAAAAACACACAATCTCCATTATAATAAGATATATATATATATATATACATATATACATATGGATTATTTACTTAATCGCAACTGCGTCACTGCCTAAGTCACAATACCCTCAGGTATTGCGCAAGTTTATGAATGAGTATTCATTTTATAGTCAAAATCATTAATGCATAGAATAAATTTGTTAATCTATGAAAATCTGAGTTAGAATGGCCTCAAAACATCTCACGTTATTAGTGCGTATACAATTCTGCAATGTGTCTTGTATATCACTAAGAAATAAAGGTTTATATAATATATGGTGTTTTTAATTTGCATACTGGTTTTAACAAAAACAAGTTTAATAAACTACTTGGTTTGATTGGTCTCTAATATTATTGTTTCATTCTCCAACGTATTAAAACCGAGTCTTTGAATTATTCTATATAAAAACAAATTAAAATATAATTAAAATTAGAGTAATCTTTTTATATGCATTCAATGTCTTTAGTTTTTAATTTAGTATATTTCAGTACATTTAAACTTAAATACTTACGCCCAGAGACGCATATGCATTTTTTAGTATATATAATTTCATAAATTTCTCTATAAGGTATAATATTATCGAGGCTAAAAGAAAATAGATAATTGTCAAATTCAATTTCAAAAAATTAATTTTGCAAATATACAATTAGGTAAGTGTCAGTGTCGAGGTAGGATGATTTTCAAATATCGGGCATTTAAGCAAACTAGTTTTGGATATTTTCTCAGGCAAATAACAGTTGAAATCCTTCACTATTTTAACTGATGAATACGACTGCAATAACATATGAACTGACATCACCTAACTCGTCTTGTATACATTTTTTTTTAAATACCTCGCTGTCAATTGCAGTTTTTATTTGTGTGAGAAACAAGCTCAAAAGGGACATCGTGCCAAATCTGGCATTAAGGAATGAGGGCTGATGGAATCTGCGTTGATGCGATGGCTTGCTAAAAATCTTGCAGCAGACATGAAGCATGGGCAGTGAAGCTATTCACATGACTGGATCCTTTCCTCTGAGTCTGTGGAATCTTCAGATCTTCTGATTATATCAACATTTTCCTTTGATTTCTGTCTTGGAAAAGTTTAACGTTTCGCCTGCTCTGCTTGTTGAAATCTTCCGGAACGTGAAGGGGTTTCAACTGACTCCCGGCCAACTTGAAGCGTTCCTAGTAAAAGTCATTGAACTTAAAACTGTACCTTTATAATCATACTAGCAAGACCTGTGTATCTGGCACAGTATGATAATTTAATTATTAAAATATTTGATATGTTCACTTAAGAGATATTGCAATATAGTTCAATATGTAAAATGTATAACAATCTTGATTTGACTCTCGCTCCCCCTCCCTCTCTGTTTGTCTGTCTCTCTGTCACTGTCTCTGTCTGTCTGTCTGTTTGTCGGTCTGTCTCCCTCTATCCCCCCCCTCTCTCTCTCTCTCTCTCTCTCTCTCTCTCTCTCTCTATCGATCTATCGATCTATCTATTCATATATCTCTCACTCACTCTGTTTTTCTTTCTTTACTTCTTTTCATCTTTTCATTATTTTCGATTGAAACAAATAGCGTTATCGCTACAGCGCGCTCACCCAATCTCTCTATCTTTCTCCTCTCTTTCTTTATTTCTTTCTAATTATAGCATTTCTGGGTATCATGTCCTTTTTCTTTTATAATAAAAACGACATTTATAATCATGCTAGCAGGACCTGTGTATCTGGCACAGTATAATAATTTAATTATTAAAATATTTGATATGTTTACTTAAGAGATATTGCTAATTGTTCAATATGTAAAATGTATAATAATTTTGATTTAAATCTCTCTCTCTCTCTCTCTCTCTCTCTCTCTCTCTCTCTCTCTCTCTCTCTCTGTCTATCTATCTATCTATCTATCTATCTCTCACACTCTGTTTTTCTTTCTTAACTTATTTTCATCTTTTTCGATTGAAACAGATTAGCGTTATCGCTACCGCACGCTCACCCACTCACTCTATCTTTCTCCTCCTTTCTTTCTTTATTTCTTTCAAATAATAGCATTTCTGGATAGCATGTCATTTTTCTTTTATAATAACAACGACATGGTCTATTATTTAGCTGAGATGACAACATTCACGAGAAATAAGAATTCGGCGCATAAGTAACTCTAGATAATCAGGATTTACATATTTGCATTTCCGCTTGGGCGATTTGGACGGTCTCACTTTTAAACGTAGGGTTTTGCAAGAGGATAACGGTCTTACAATTAAGCAACGCGAGTATTAATATATTGATTAGTATTTTACAAGGAGCAACGTCTAAGTGAAT